>UZAF01016501.1:0-15231 GCA_900617895.1 Haemonchus placei
TACTTAGTACTTCCATAAAAAACCTTACATTTAGAAGGATCATAGGTAGACGCTAAAGTTAGTGAATTAACACCAAATGTAAAATTTGAAACAAAAACCTATGTTCGTCCCCATTCGGCTGACTTCCAGTGCTGTCGGTCACCATTGACCGACCTCGTCCCACGAGACAGACTGCCTGTCAGTCAACACTCGACATTGTCGTCATCTTGTCAAAAATCACTGATGGCTTTTGTCCAGAAGTAAAGAAGCTGTGGCTCGAAAAAATCATTGACCACCGTTTTCAGATCAAATTACGTTACGTGTTTCTCTTCTTTGAAGGCACGTCGAGAAGGCGGGGACATGGTGACCGGAAGAGGCCACATCCCGAGAGCACGACTAATGAACATCCTAGATTTGCGAGGCCGGTGAATTTTAGACGGGTGTCTAAAGAGAATTTCGAGGTGCGTTGTCGATCTAGAGGTACATAAGTGATCTTTCTCGAACCGCATTGGCCAAATGCTGGGGTTCACAAGGGTAAACGAGAGCCATGACCATCTGTTCTGCCTTCAGCAACTCGTAGTGGATGGGTCACCTCATGTCTCACAAAACTGTTAGACGATGTTTGCGTTCCTTCGACGGTTAGAATTTCGTGCGGTGTTGAAGCGGTTCAACCATTTGTTGATCGGTGTCTAAGGTGATGGTATGAACCTGGTGTTGTCCAATAATTGATGATAAAGTTGCGAAAGCCCACATGCAAGCTCCATATACGAAATTTTCGCCGCTTCAAATTTTTTGTCGCAGAACTTTGCTGCCGACCTGATACTTCTATAACAATTATACCTATCAAATTTCGAAGGTCATGTTAGGAAAGGAGGCAAACAAAAGACACCCGCCGTAACCGAACCAATACACGACCGTGACAGACAGCTGCTTCAGGCAACGGAAAGCTGTGAGCAATCTTTGCAACTGAAAAAAGGAAACTTTCAAGTGAAAGAGCTCACTTACATGATCGTTGAGGGTCGAATAGAGTTCAATACCACGGAGTCCTCTCAGATGCCCTTATCTTCTCTGACTCATTGCTCAACACTGAATGATGGAGACTCGATTTGACAGACTTCCTGGCTCTTTCGTGAGGCAAAAATTACCTTTGTAGTCAAGCGTAGGAGGAAAAGCC
Organism: Haemonchus placei; assembly: GCA_900617895.1. Taxonomy (NCBI): domain Eukaryota; kingdom Metazoa; phylum Nematoda; class Chromadorea; order Rhabditida; family Trichostrongylidae; genus Haemonchus; species Haemonchus placei. The sequence continues at coordinate 1,154 of UZAF01016501.1, forward strand.
GTTTTCAAAGTACGATTCGGCGAATGCAATTCCGCGTTATGAGATCAATATAGAAGGTTTCGTAAACCTGAAGGGAAAAGTCTTGTAGGCTGAACAAGAACGGCCCTCACAAACCAGCGAATGATCTCACACATATGATAAGTAACACAGCACTACTCCAAGACGCCGCTAAAAACCGCGATGCATCCACTTTTCTCGCGATAGCTTATTTGAGGTCCTCAACTCGAATAACATTCTACTCCTCCGAGAAAATCGCTCGAAGAATTCCGAATGCGTCCGAATCCACGTCTTGCGTTGAAGGCACCAATGATTTTTAACAAGTTGACGACAATGTCGAATGTTGACTGACAGCCAGTCTGTCTCGAGGGACGATGTCGGTCAATGGTGACCGAAAGCACTATGAGTCAGCCGAATGTGTAAGAACAATAGGTTTTCTTGTTTCAAATTTTACATTTGATGTTAATTCACTAACTTTAGCGTTTACCTATGATCCTTCTAAATGTAAGGTTTTTTATGGAAGTACTAAGTATCAAGTGAGGAGTCATACATCATATAAGATCGCAATTAGAAAGCTAATGTAATTGAATTTGTTCACTAAACTCAACAATTATGGAAACTTACTAAACATCCAAGGCAACAAACTGATCGCATTTATCGCTTCTTGTTTTTGTTTACTTTGCAGTATTTCTAGCCGCTGTTCTGCCATGGATCCTTGATATGAAGCTGTAGCATTCTTCACAAAATCCTTTATTCTTGGACTACATTCGAGGGTCAGAAAGAAGCTTTCTGCTGGATGACGGTCTGTTCGTAGGAGCTGGTCAGTGATTGCATAAATGAGAGCATCGACAATTCATTCCTTGAAAAAGCTGATCTTGAATTTTTGCGTCCTCACAGTAGAGGAACCAGGCATAAATAAAGCCGTTTGGGTGATCAGATGATAAAACAGTCTGACGTACCATTTGCTCGTCCTTCTCAGATAAGGCGTGTTAGCGGCCATCTGGTCACCAAGATCCACAATTCCTTTCATCATGTTGTAGTCGGCAACGACAACTGGTTTCCCATCAGGCTGGCAACTTGCATCGTGTTTGGTAGAAAACTTATGGGTAGATCTCGTAGACCTTCCCGATTTCTCCTCAAAGTACTTACTAAGTCGGTGCGCTTCTTCACACGTCTGTGGGCTAGTGGTAAGCTCTTGTACCAGTCGTCGGTGCACCTGCCTTGCTTCAAGTATCCATCGATAAGTTCCATCACAACAGTTTCAGCTACTGTCCTCGTTCTCTTTGGATCTATCTCGGCATAGACCTCTACCCTCAGCGTGTAATCTGTTCATATATCCTCTGAAACTTAGCCTCCAAGTAGTTCAATGTAGGTCGGATTTTGTAAGGGTTGTTGCTCCTGTCTGCATCGTTATTATCCGCAAAAAGGTTTTGTTGAAGCTGTCGAGTTGATCCCTCACCATAATGATACCGGCTATGGAATACCCATTTCGGGCTAAATTTCTAGGTTTCAGTGACAAGTAGTTCTTCTGGTTGGCTAAGGGACACCGCGACATTTGCGAGCATAGACCGAGGAACCTTTTCAGTCTCTCAATTACTGAACAAATCCATATTCTTCCTCAGGTTCATATAAGTCGTCAGCGTTGGTCTCGAGCAGTGAATTGTCAAAACATCTCTCCACGACATCAGCATCATCGGCCTAGCACCCGTGTTGACGATAAGTATTAAGATCTGAGAGTACCCGGGATTATCGTTACCCACACCCAATTTGAACTCCTTCCAGAAACTGGCGCCTTCGCTCCAATCTTGTTGGCGCCGAATATTTAAATAGTGCCTTTTATGAATGCTCACTGTTCAAAGCTTCATACACCGAAATGGTCTATTCCTTCGTATACAAATTGGGGTTTCTGACCATTTCAATCATAAGTTCATGCCCTTCTGTGCATTTTGACGGATAACTGAAGATTGTATTGTGTGGCGATCTTTGTTTGATGGTTGCTCCTTTTGCAAAAAAGAGCTCCATTCCATAGTACCGCTATGTTGGAAGCCTACTGGTGCAGCTGACTGCCAACCATAAATCAGATGAAGCTGCTTCAATGTAATTCTTCAGGGTAGCAGAATTTGTGTCAAGTTTCCATTCTAGGATTCCAGATTCCAGGAGCAAAAGTACAAATATAGCTGATCAAAATAAGAAAACAACTGTAGTCTACATATGAATTACATTGCCGTCAATGTGTTAATCACGGAGTACTGCTGCAATCCGGCACCTCATGGGCGCACCTACTTTTTGACATAAAACGTTCGAGGCGGGAGTTCGTTGCGGGAGTTCGGGAGCGGGAGCTGTTCGAAGTGGTAATGTGTAGAAAAATGTCTTCGTATTGCTAGATGGAGCTTCTCTTTACGGTCGATAATCGTCTTTTTTCACAGAAGAACGTAATGCTTGGAATTCGAGATGATATTTCTAACATTACCCCTTCCATCACTTCAACTTCGGTTGCACTCTTCTGCACGACGTTGATATGAACGATGACGGAAACGATGGAGCATAACGCCATCAAATGAAAAAGCATAGGCACTTCGTTATGAATCTTTGCATAGAAATAATTGCTCGCCTCCAGGGAATATCTCGAGAGGCATTTCCTTTGCATGCAAAACCATATATGAAACTTATAAACAAGTGACAACACCAACCCTTAATCACAGAAGTTCTTATTATATTGTGCTCTCATTTGAGACCTTGACTACTTTTTGGTGTTTCGTATGAACAGGAAGTCCAAGAAAGTCTATTAGGAAGTCCTGTAGTTCCGAGAAAAAGCTGAAAAAAACGATGGGGGAACAATTCTTTCTGAGGATGGAAAGAAATCGGATAACAACAGTCACAAGTTACAAACTTTGCCATTACAAATAAAAAGTTCGGATGAGCATTGTCGCCAGGATCGTTAAGAACTATGAGGAATTTTATTTACAATGACACGGATACAGCGAAAACCGGATTTCAGGGCTTAAATCAACTGTGAAGAGAAGACGTTCGAAATGAGTTGTTGAAACGTTCAATGAATGAAGCCGACATTCCAATGCATCGAACTTGAAAATGTTGCCGATTTGTCCGCATTTTACCGCAACGTCTAGAGGCCGAAAATAAAAATATTCGATGCTGCAATACTGAAATTATGCCCATTCACTTACCCATGGGGTCTTTTTATGCTTTCAATTCGAGAGAAATCGTGTTCAACTGCTTCCTGCACTCTTTCCCCATGAGGAGATGCCTCACAGTAAGGAAATACCTGAATATTCACAGTATGTGAAGATTTTTCGAGAAAACAGGTCCCAAGGTTAGGAAGGCTACGTTGTCGCAGAACATTATTTATTCTAGTCATTATGTAAGGCTAAAGAGTTTAGCGTCCGGCCTCGATTTCAGATGATTGGTCAGCTGAATAAAGTTTTATTTCACTGTGAAGCTTGCACGTGGGGGAACTACTTCTGCCGTATGAGTCGGCTTCAAATCGAGTGCTAGAAAACAGTACGCCCGATCTGTTAGACCTTGTGAAAGAACAAAAATCACGGCTAGAAAACGAAATGATAATGGAGATGAGGAACTTGCGACACAGGCATAAAGCTGGTCATTGATTACGAAAAATTAATTGATCTACATTTAGATAGTTCCTCATTCACGACTGTTCTGAATATGACCACGACCAGAAATTAATCAGCGATTTTTAGGTGAACTGGGTAAGATGTTCTTTGCCTGCAGTGCACAAGAAGAAAATGTATGGACGTGCGCAAGAATTGTTGGAACACCAAATATCCATTTAAGCAAAACATCTGATCACAAAATCTAGATGCGGCTTTGTTCAGAAATCCTGATGTACATTACAAGTGGCTGCTACCCCATGAAAAGGCAAGTGTGACACAGAAGGATTTGCGTGACGGGAAGAACGCCTTGCTTTTTGGTAGACGCGTGGGGTTCAACACTGGGAAAACGAGAGGAATGTCAGGCAGTCAGTCTGGAAGTTGACCGTCGTCTTCAGGCCACATCGTATAACGACACAACCAGCACCGTCTGAGGGCATCTAATAGAAAAATCACCAGTTTTCCGTGAGACCGTCGACCACCCATCCCGCCACTGGTTTTGCTATGAAATTTCCAGTTTTTCAGATCATCAAGGCGAATCTCGGAAGCGCTGATTGCGCGCCAGCCAAACTGGCTGCTTTCATAGTCCGCCGGCGTGTCAGCCGAGGCAGTGCTAGGGGGAAAGAGGGAGGCAGACCGTCGGTCGTCGCAGTCGCGTCGCGCCCATGCCCCTTCGAAGGGCTGTAAACAGAGAGAGACAAGAACAAAAACCATTTGCACAAGCCCCTGGTTGTTTGGTTTTTGATCTTGTTCTTCTTTCCCCCCCCCCCCNCTGCCTCGGCTGGCAAGCCGGCACGCACGCCTGCGGACTATGAAAGCAGCCGCTGTAGAAGTGAATAAAAGTCAGTGCTATTTCAACGACTTTGGAAAATCTTCCGCCAAAATTCGTTGAACTTCAAAAAATATATAAACAGGAAATTGAAAACAACAGATGATTTGTTGTCGCTTTCATTCGGTTAAGTCGTACAAACCTATAGGAAAAATAGAAACTCCGGCAACGAGTCAATTCAACGAGTTCGTCAGCAGAATAGGTGCGAACGCAACACATCATTGTTTCTCCTAGGGTCTAATTGAAAAATACTGAAATGTCAGTAAAAACAGAAGTATAAGTAGTACTTATAAGGTAGGTCACTATCATGTACCAACTCACCGCGGTTATAGGGTGACACTATAACAAATGATGGCAAACGGTACAAATGGTCACACAGTACGCGAGGCATGTCGTATGGGCGGCTTCTCTGTATCCCTGGCAAAGAACAAGGAGTAACCGAGCTGTAGTGCTCAGACAGTTATAATTGCGCCCCAGTCCTGCGCGCATCGGATATGCTCCCCTAGGTCGTCGGGGGTAGCCTCTTTTGATGAGACGCTATCTAATCGCACATTGAAATGAGGACACTATCGGAACCGGAACCCCGGAAATCCCCCAAATCAAGACACATGGACTGCCTTTTCGTCTGCTCATATAAGTGCCCCACAGCATCTGAAACCGGCCTTTGGACGATCCATTCGGAAAATGGACCATGATGAGCTGCTCTTTATCGGATGACAAAGTTGGTGTAGTTGGATTTCTGATCAATACAACAATCGCCTACCCTGTAGACTCGCATAAAATCGTCAGCCCGCGTCTTGCTGTTCCCCGTCTACGCGCAAAAAGCTGATTGCAAATTCTATCATCAATGCATATGCAACTACCTCCGCGGTGGCAGATGAAAAGTTTCATATACATCTGGAAAAGACGATTCAAGAATAGAAGAGAAGAGCCACTATGAATATGTCGTCTTTAACGCCGTCGTGGGCACAAACTGCAGCGGAGGTCGGAGAATCGGACCTTATGGCGACGGAACCGAGGAAGGAGAACTTCTTTTGACCTTCTATATGCGTGCCGTCTTTTCCCATTTCCATGATCGAACCATGTTCAAAAAGCCAGCTTAGCGACAATGGACTTGGGAGAGCCTGAACGGCGAAATAGAACATAACATACGGAAATAGATCGTGTTCTCATTGATCGACACTAGAGTCTCCTTGATGTATCCGTGTTGCCCTCTTTTGATACCGACTCGGACCATCGAATAGTGCACGCAAAAATACAATTCAACAAAGCGCGACACGCACAGGCCCGCACACTTGAGAACTCCCTCTTATGATACAAGGATGTTGGAATCTGCCAATGGAGCTTACGATTGGCGTCTTTCAGAGGATCTCACAGAAGACCACGAATACCTAACAATAGGCTTGCTTAAGTGTGCAGTCATTTTCCGTTGTTCGCAACCAGCCCAAATCCTGAGGTTGAACGCTCTTGTCGTCTCAATACTCAAAAAAGAGTACCCAACAGGATTCAACGCCAACCACCTGGAAAAGTTCTCGTCAACAAATTCTCCGTATAGCTGTCAAGGGCCTCTTCGGGAGTATAGGAGAACCATGTTACTGGAAGCAGCCAAAGCAAGATCATTCACCAAGGGCTGCGAAAGAGATCTTGACGATCAGAAAGTTATCAATCGGCAATCATGGACGAAGAAAGAAGCGTTAAAACGTTTATAAACTCTATGAAGAACATCGTTCGAGATCTCTACACTAAACCCTCCTGCTCCTCTATCTTTGTGCCTAAATGCTCGATGCCGCCTTCTGGAGAGCCTCCTGCTATCCTAGAATCGGAAGCGGCAAAAGCGATAAGAAGAACGAAGGGAGGAACAGCTCCAGGCTTGGACAACGCCCCTGCAAATTTGCTCCGTTCTGATGTACCGCTCCTCGCACCCTTCTTGCGGGACACTTTAATCATTACTTCAGATTGAGAAGGCTACCGGAGCAATGGGAAGAATCTAATACCATTCTCCTGTTCAGGAAAGTCAGGAAATCTCCAACTACCGTCTCATCAACCCTATGACGGTGGTATAAAATTCGTTCGCGAAAATTCAGCTCAATCGCATGGAACTCGTCTTGGACGAATACCATTCAGTAAAGCAGACCAGATTAAGGTAGAACTTTTCGTGCATGGACAACATCCAAGCAGTCCCTCAGTTTCTTGAGAAGAGCTGGGAGAATCGTCTTTCTTTGGCCCCTCTTTCCGTGGAATATGAGAAGGCATTCGTATTTGTGGATTCAACGCTGCTTTGATTCCTCTAGTGCAAGCCGGACTTCATTTCGCCTACATTCACCTGCGCAACATTGCCTTTCAAATATATCAACATTCATCCAGTTGTTCGAGCGAAAGCTGAAGATTCTAGTCGGGAACAGGGTGCGACAGGGAGATGCATATGCCCCAAGGATTTTCACGGCTGCGCTACAGTATGTGATGTCGAACTTCGACTAGGAAGAAAGGGGATACCCCCTCAATGGCAAGAAGGTCAGCAACCTTCGCTGATATTGTCTTGATATCTAGCAGCTCTGTCAAAATGGAAAGATGGTCAACAAACGCAATGCGGTAAGCCGGCGGATAGGCTTGGGTACGAATGTGTACAAAATGCAGTTGATGGTGAACAAGTGGTGCGATACGGGAACAGTAAAATTAGAGAGAAAAGCTCTGCAATGAGTTGGATCCTTCGTGTATCTGGGAAGAGGCTGAACATGATGAACAATATACTCTGGAATTAAATAGGAGAAGACGTCCAACATTGGCAGCTTTCTGTTCCATCCGTGAAGTAAAGGACAAGGTCGGCTTCCTAGCTTCAAGGCATCGATATTCAGCGCCTCAGGACTGCCAGCGATGTGTTGTGCGACTGAAACGTGGTTTGACAAAAAACAGTCGCTAAAGCCACAAGAAATTCTCATCACGCGCTTGAAAGTAGGTTTCTAAAAATGAGTCGACGATAACAGAGGCAGCTTGCGAAGTTCAGACCTGAAAGAGAGATTGCGTTCGATGAACCCCCTGCAATACATGGGCCATTCGAAGCACCGTTGGGGCCGGTCATCTACTTCGTCGAGCAGATGACAGATGGAGTTTCCGAGTCACGGAGTGGCTTTCAAAAAATAAAACCCGACCGTCAGGGCGTCTGCCGATTCGGTGGGCCGATTCGTTTTCCGAATATTCAAGAGAAAGGGGCATACTATGGATGCAAGTGGCGAAAGATCGGGTGCATTGGAGGAGCTGTGGTCCCCATTGAGAACACCCTACTGCCGACGGACCATCAAAGTTGCAAAGTGCTTATGAGGTAGATTATTGGGCTTTTGTTAGTCCTAACACCTGCACATAACTCTTTGTATTCACCATGAGCTTCCATAAACCTCGACATGGTTGTGAATAAGTGTTGTATGTTTTGAACTTCCACGGGTTTGTTGTTAAAATCTTGTTAGCTTAGGTTTTTGAGTTATCGCCTTCCTCAAAGAGTAAAATGGATCACAACAACTCGTGAATATCAGACCAAAAGTCTCCGCAACCCTACAGAAGCTCGAGACCTCAGGGCATGCACGCAACCTAAGGAACTTTCGTTCTCGCTACTAGCTGTTCTAGGATATCTCTCATTTTTGACGGACATGGGAGTCACCTAGGTGGACAGCTCCATGATGAAATATCACTCCTCAATCGGGAGTTTTACCTGGCTGACGTCGCTCTTGTCGCAAAATTCTGAATCGGACGGTCTCCTTATCGTCCCTGAATTCTGTTCCTCAGTGTGTGGAGAGAGAACTGCGAAGTCCATTAAACGGAGCCCCGAAACCTTCACCATCTGGGACCACATCGCTTCCCTTGCGAGCCTGTGAGAAGATGTCGTAACGACAACCTTGATGAGGGCTTGTCAAACATCTTCACTATAGTACTAGGACAGCAGAGAGTGTACAAGTAGTCAAGAGACGTCTCTCTCCGACTCTTGAACTGAGCTGCAATCGCGGGAGCTACAGGCAATAATCGACAAAGGTGCTTGGACAAAGGACTTGTGGAGCTATGCAGGGAAACGATAAATTAAGGTCTGGAACAGAGAGGAGCAGCAGTTATAGACGAAGCCGCCGAGGCTGAAAAAGCCCGCTAGAACCCCGCCAATCACAAGACCGAAAAATTTCCCTTCTCGATGAAAAAACTATTTAATACATATTGGAGGGCGGTAGGAGACAGTCGTCTACGACTTCTACTCGGATCTCTTCGGCAACCACGTCTTCCTGCTTACCTACAGTTTAGGCAAGTTGGATATACCGTTCCTTTAAACACTCCTTCCGGAATTTGGCATGCCATCAAGTTGATGAATAACTGTACGGCACCCGTTCCCGATAGGATCGAACTATAATATCTAAAGAGTCTTCCGCTAGTCACTGTACCCTGGCTCGGGTCTTCACACGGTACCTGTCGGAAAATAAAGTATTCACACGCGTCGTCCTCAACGGGATTGGCAACAGCAACAAGAAGAAAAACAAGAACAAACATGCAAGCAAACAGGGCTCCGGAGAGGGTTCAGTACATTTACACCGTCAAAAGACACAACTAGGTATCGCGAGAGTACGAAATGCCGTTATGTCTCACGTTCATCTATTTGAAGGAAGCCTTTGATACCGTCGAGACAGAAGCGGTAATCGAAGCCGAGGGCAAACAGGGTGTTCCCACTCGATACACAGGGTGTCTCATAATTATGGGATCAAAAAGATCTAAAGGAAAGACCCAAAGATCAAAAACGTCTTAAGTGAAATAATTAATTCATTTCATTTCATTCGCTATTAGTTAGTTGGTTTCTTTCACGATGCACAGTTACCGAAATGTGACTTTCAATGCCGGAAGAGGTAGAAAGGTCGATGTTTTTCAAGGTAGGACTACGAAAACATTCGGTGTGCGAGTCAATCTTGATCCCGGCCGGCCAATCAAAAGGAGAACAACTGAGCGCGACTTCTCGATTTTGTCTAAGTGATAGATTGTCAAGCAAAAGCTTATTGCCATTCTATCGTATGCAGAAACGCCACTAAATTCCCAAATTCAGCAGACAGTGTAGGGTCAAAAATGCAGGGAGTTGCTGACTCTCTCGAATGGAAACACGGATCCATTCATCGTTTCGTCTGACCAGAAAAGTTCTATGACAAAGACGTGTACTAAGAAAAAGTATTGATAGACGTACTGGGGCATTAATCCGACTCCACTTCCGGCAACAAAAGCCTGGGATCTCAAGAAGGAAGGCGCCCGAGTCAGAGAGGCAAACTCGGTCGAGAGAGGTGTCCACGAAAGCTGCCCGACTCCATTAGATGGAGGAATGGCCGGATCTTAACCCACTTCTCTCGTGCGTGCGGTTCATGACTAGAAGGGAACCTGCCGAGTTCGCAATCACTGTTTGTCCTTGATAGCTATACCCAAGAATGGTTAGAAAGAATTGAAGGAGGGGTCCCTGCGAGCAACATACGACTGGTTCGAGAAAGACTTTAGCTTTATTCGATGCTAATCGGGGATATTCCAAAATGTGGGTGGAACTTGTCGTAGCACAAAGCACACACAATGTCAGCAAACGCGTACATAAGTCTACTGTCATTTCCAGCTCAGGAGCTTCAAATAAATACAACAATGAATAAAGGTCCATCATTCTGGGGCGCCCTGAATAAGGACACTTTGCGAGCTCTACAACAACTTCACGTTAAGAAATTTGCCATTCTATAAAGGAGTCATCATCAGTGTGAAGACAAGGGTTGGGCAGGGCGACAATATGTCGCCCACACGCTTCAGTAAGGCTCTCGAGAACATCATGCATCAGATAGAAGGGAAGGCATGGGAGTAAAGGTCGACGCCTGCCACTTACATCATCTCCCCTTGCAGTCAGCATCGTGCTCATAACACTGAACATTGAAATGCAAAACCAATGCTAGTCGATTCCGACAACGTATGTGGAAAAGCGGCATAGACTGAAACTGAGAAAGTATCTTTCACGAGAACAGACTGGTGCCCGATGCTCTTTTCAAGCTGAACGGAATGAATGTCTCTGAATGCCCTAGCTATGTGTATCTAGGTCGAGAAGTCAATATGATGACTGACCTGGTACCGGAGCTGAGCGGAAGGGAACGCGTGGCAAGGAGAATTAAGAGAATAATTAAAGAAGAAGAGGGAGTATTGAGAAGACAAATAACAAGAACGCTCTGCGCTAACCTATTCGACACTGCAGTTCCTCTTGCTTTGAAGTACGCTTCAGAGACTTGGGCTCTACGAAAGCAGGTGGAGCATGCAGTCAGCGCCCGCCATTCAACAAGCTCTGGATGAGACAATGCTCGGGATTACCCTATTTACGCTGTGCAAAGAGGAATCCGGAGTTCCGAATTCCGTCAACAAGCGGAGATAAGGTATGCCATTGTTCACGCCAAGAACTCGAAGATCAGGTGGGCCGTTCACGTAATGCGATATCGTGATTACCGTTGAGCTGTGTCGGTTACTGGCTCTATCACTTGGGACGTTGAATCAATGCTAGGAAGACCTCCAGCGCAATGGTCAGCCTTATTTACGAATATTATATTACATTATATATTACATTATATACAATATATTTACGCTCTAGCTCGCGACAGGTACGAATGGAGACATCACTGGCACCCACTATAGAAAATTGATGATTAAGGGGAATATGGGCCGTACAGATGATATATAAGGGACCGTATGGGCAATTTCGATCCAGGCGTGACTTCAGATTGAAGGGTGGTACGTTTTTAAAGGTGATGGAATTCTCTAGAAACGCTATCTTGAGCTATTTTCTAATGCTATTCCCATAGTGGCAGTCCAAGAAACTTTCCTTCCCATCAAGGTACTATGATGTCCTCTTATCACGCCACTGGAAAAAGCTCTGTGGGTGATCGGGAAATGCACTAGCCATTTGATTGGGCAATGTGGGATGCTACTTCCAATGACACTTCCCTCATCTTATCTGCTACAGGCCTTCGCAGCAATATAAAACACCTGCCTTGCAGCAGCTCGTTCTGTTTGAAACGGTTGAGCTGAGCGGTAGTGGGCAAGCATGCCTCTGTATTCGATCTGAAGGTGCGGCGTGATGAGTGTGATCGGACCAGCATGACGTAAACTCGACAATATTGGGAGCCATCATGCCTTTTGTGAGACAAACTCAAGTAGAGCTCTCCTGTATAATTTCCATTCGAGCACAGCCGAGCCATGATGGTCTCCTCTTTCATCATTTTTTGCCTGCACATTCTATTTTTTCCAGGATTACTATTCTGCATAGAGAGGAACGTTCTGCCATCTTGAGGTCATGTGGATACCGTCTACCGATGTTGGCGCTTGTTTGTTTGTAGCATTTGTAATTGCCGCAATTTGTAGTAGTTTTTTTCTGGGACTGTGTCGGATCCGCACAAAGAATGTGCATTGTTGCTAGTTGGTATTTTTATCCAACTTTGTGATCACATTTATAAAAATTTTTTTGTGGCTTCGCTCTTTCAAGTCGTCATCCAACACGATGCGATTTCGAAATGATGCAAGCTCTCCTCCCTGAACATAGTGTTGATTTGAATCACTACTTCACTACTGAATTCTTGGTGACTACTTTGGCATCAATTGTCTTTAGTACTGAACACATCGCAATGACTATGACGAATTCCCACATGATGTTACAGATGTGATATCTCTTTGGCTTCCTTTTAGGTTGGAAGTTTCCTATCGACGCTTCCATATGTTTTGCAAAAGGAAACACGTGCCATATGAAGAAGGACTACTAGGATTTGTATCGTTCTGGCGCCGATCATTTCGGTACATGTGTCGCCCACCGTAGGAGGAGCTACGCTGGACTCACGCATGTTCTAATGACCTTGTCCTAGGCCCCGCCCATCCCGAACTTGACCCTAACTGACCGGGTGCTTATACAGGTTATACCGACTTCCGTGACAGATAGACGGACGAGAGCGATTTCTTTACACAGAGTAAGTAGTTATGATGATCCTATTAGTAATGTTGGTAAGTCATATAAAGAGCGATTCTGAATCGTCATAACCTTCTTTCAGCAGAGTTGTGAATTTTTGACCTTAACTCCTCCCGCCGTGACCACCCTTCCTAGAGCAGCCTTCATGCACTTCTTTCCATTCTGGAACCTTTCCAAAGAAAGTCATGAACCATGGACCTTAGCAAGCCCATTATGACAATTTGGACACAATTTTCCAACGGCCACAACTTTCCCCGCGTTTTGAAAGGCTTTTGATCAGAGTTATGAAGGTTCAGTCTTAGCTCATCCACCACAGCGAAAGATGCGCCCTTTTCGAAAATTTGGCCGCCTTCCGTAGATAGCCTCTGACCACTTTTTTTGCAACTTTGAGCGTTTTTGAAAGGCATCGCCCACTGCGAGAATGCGACAGTTGGATCTACTTCATTTCTTTTTTTGAATTTTTTTTTGTGCATGTGGAATTGAAATTGCAAGGCAAAATACCTTATGGCATCGCCCACTCCGCTGCACGGCACACTCCTTTTGGGCGCAGCTCTGCTGAGCTCACATGCGCTGTGTTGATCTTGCGCTGTGGACATCCCATCCTGAACTTGACACGACCTCCCCATATTCTATTCAGGTAGTACCGGAATCCGTAATAAGTAGACGGGCAGAAGCGAATTCTTCACATAGGGTAAGTAATGATGATGATTGATCCTATTGATTAATCATGTAGTCAGAAAGACACAACAGACATGTACTGAGGCGTGAACGTTCTGTAAAGAACAATCTCTAACCGTTGGTCGATTAGTCAATATCATCATAAGGTTTTGATCGGTGAATATTGTCGAGCGTTGTTCTCAGCTGCAGCTCGCTATGTGTAACTCTCACAAGCGTTGTTCTCAGCTGCAGCTCGCTATGTGTAACTCTCACAAAGTTCTTAATCACTCTTCGTCAGTGGTTATTGATCAAAAACAAATCACATCAATCAACAAGGTGTTTGGATAGTTTTTGATTTTCGTGTTCCTGCGAGGATGTAACGGCGGACAGAGTGTGCAGGCAGGTTTTTGTCATTGTTAAGCACGTCGGGTGATGACTGCTGTATTAACCTTGCTCCTAACTTTGTCGAACATACTTAATTACTTTTATGCGATGTTGTGTGCTTTACGATGTGCAACTACTTTCATCCACAGAAGATCCTTTTAAACGGCTAAAAGGCATAGCTAACGAAAGATCCCGACATTGGGAGCTACCTTGTGCTCTTTTCAAACCCTCATTGCCCCTATCTAGATTTTTTCTGCTCCAAGCCTCAACAGTTCTCACGTATTATGTATGGATCTATTGAATTAAATCGAAGAGGTCCCAAAAATCTATCGAAGGCAGAAAATTCCTAAAAAGCTGGTACAAAAGAATCAAACGGATTTGTAAGCGTCCATGTTCGACTCTCGATAAATCTTGGCATAGCTTTGCATTTATTTTACAAGATTTTAATAAAACCTGCTGCCAAGAAGGTAAATAAATTCTTATCAACTTACGTTTCGGCGTTATCGCCTTCTTCAGAGTTAGAAACCTAAAGATAATCGCTATCCATCCCTCATTCAACAATTTAACTTCAAAAACCGGTTCTCTAGACCTAATGTTTCCAAAT
>UZAF01016501.1:15880-74672 GCA_900617895.1 Haemonchus placei
ATTTGGAAACATTAGGTCTAGAGAACCGGTTTTTGAAGTTAAATTGTTGAATGAGGGATGGATAGCGATTATCTTTAGGTTTCTAACTCTGAAGAAGGCGATAACGCCGAAACGTAAGTTGATAAGAATTTATTTGCCATCTTGGCAGCAGGTTTTATTAAAATCTTATAAAACAAACGGATTTGGTTCTGCCAATTGAGAGCAGTGTGTTTGCAGATGAACTGGTGTTTGGCTTGTTTTCGAGCTAACATTCCAGTGGAGCTGTGGATGAGCAGTTCTCGGAAATTACGTTAAATCTAACATAACCAAGATTTCAGACAATATTCAGAATATATGCACAATTCATAGATAAGACAAGGATAACTCTCACAAGGTTGGCGATTTATGGACAAAACTTCCTTCTCGGACGGGACTTGAACCCGTACATATACTTTCCGGGAACCGTGCTCTATCCCTTACACTACCGAGACCCCGCTTGCTCTTTCCTTCTTAATTTCTTAACAAAACATCGAGTCAAAACGATGATAACTATTTTAAGAGGTCATACAGCACTAACTTACAAGCAAATTGCTGCTTCCTCGTTCGAGTGATAAACGAAGCTGTTCATTCCGCCAACTCTCGCCAAAGGGCAACCATTGCTCTTCCGCGGAACTTCTGAATGAAACTAATAGAAACATCACGTCTGATTGGCATATAGGAGATTATTCTTAGAATCCGCGGAAGATCTTGGTGAATTCTTAATCCTCATTATAGAGAAAACAAATTAACTGACGAACCTCGATGTGATTTTCACCTTCTCTGTCTCGTCGTCACTACCTGAGTCAAGAACACTCGTACAGCCAGGTGCTGTGTGAATGACTGAAGTACGGACTACACCCTCTCCCAGCTCGTTTAACACATCACGATAATATGTAGTCTCCATGGAATACTGAATTGCCTGAAACATCGATTATCATAATATTTACTTATTTTCATGAAGAGAACACCCAAATCTTTGCAGAAACTTCAGCAGTGGATAAGAAAATCATACCGGCAAGCAATTGATGCGATAGGATCAACTCTAATGCATGATAGTTATGCTGTTGTGATGACGCGTAACACAAAAATCCCGGACAAGAGAGAATCAGAAAAGCAAATAAAGCAAGCTCCTACATCGCTAATTGTGAAACAGGTTGCCCCTCAGTAGAACTCACTTGGATCAGAAATGGAATCCCTCGTATGTTCTTCATCACCGCCTCAGTAGTATCGGGATTGATCGTATTGTCTTTAGCAGCTCTTTCATCTTTCCAGTGTTTGACAAGATATATTGGGCGAAGAATAATCTGGACAAGAAATGCACATCATAAGAAATTCGAAAAAATGGAGATGAAACTTCTGAGGCATTATTTGGGGTTATTTACAGGCGATCGGGTGGCGCCTTTTGCAATTCAGGGGGATTGTGAATCTCTCTGTTGAACAAGTGACTTAGGGGTTCAGTGGTGATAGAGATTTTTTTCACAACCGACAAGATACCCTGATTGCGGTTGGAGCCAGGGAAGTGTGCTCATTGAGACAACGCCCAAGGCAGGTTTTGGTTTATGCCACAGCACTCCCGCTGATCATAGCAACTAGAATTCACAGACAAGATAACAGAAAGGGATTTGTGGAGTTTCGTCGTCTTTTGAAAAAAAAGCATCAGAACGATAGCAACCTTACAAGCAACGTCAATCAGTAGAGCTGCTTCCTAGAGATAACTGGTTGTTCTGTGCTCCAGATCAAAGGGATAGAATCCAAAAAATTCAGCACATTCACTACCCTTGTTGATTACTGAACTATTTGCGTACGGGTAACAAAACAAGCGATATTTGAGAAGCATTTCGCCTGTTGAGTGACCACTGTCATGTGTGTATGAGAGTCGTTAATAGAGACCTCATTAAAATTCAATTTAGATTCGTGTTCTTTTAACATTGTAGCTTCTTTTAACAACAGTTGTGAAGTTGCTGCATTTGACTAGTGCAGGAGGTTTATAATCTGAAATGAAGGTCCCATGGATCTGGATTCGATGTATAGAGTCGTAAGAACTTTTCAGCCAACTCTTCTGTGCAGTATATTGGTCGTCAGAAACTAGTTCAGAGTTCTCTGTTATCATCTTACATCTTACGTATGGAATTACCACAACATCAGCTCTTCGAGTATATATTTCTATTAAACCAGTCTTGAGTTGTAAACGATTGAACTTTCCCGCACGTATACGACTGATCAAGTTTTTTCTTCCGCAAACGCAAAAGTGAAGCGGTGTGCATGTATTTGTTTTTGAAACTTCTGCAAGTCGCTTGTTCCTCGTGCCGTGCTGAGCTTACGACCGGTACTTTGATAGATTCTCAAGAAAATGATTGTCTCCCTTTTCGACTAAGCAAAGATTTTACTCGTTGGTGAGTGCAAGGGCATTGCACACTGACTGCTGCGGTATAAATAAGCTTGCCATCTCTTGTCTTTTTTGTCGCAAGCTATAAAACTTATGTACTGATCTCAAGATGAATGACCGGAGACCAGTCTTCGCATTTAACTAGCGCATTTAACTAACTTGTTCTGCGGATCTCTCTCACTGAGGATTCTCCCTCTCTGTATCCTTAGCCGTTTAATGACGGAGCTGGTTACATTGGGCGGCTACAGGTGGCAGATAGGGGAATAAACAGGCTACTATAAGTTGCCACTTTATGTCAGAGACGCAGGTGATTTGCACTTTCTTTACGCTCGTAATGGTAACCCAGAAAAACTGATTTGGAAACTAATAGATCAACGCGACCACTACCAGTTGCGCAATTTGACTCTAAAAAATCAACTCGCGCTTTTCAAACAAGTGCAAGTTACTGTGAGACAACCGAAACAAAAGCGGAACACGTTGACAGTCGAGTAAGGTTCAAGGAAATTCTGGGCAAGTTTCCTGCACATTTCCAGAGAAGAGTGCTTTGGAAAAAGCTACCTCTTCCAGAATAAAGCATTTGCAGTGGAAGCTTTATTAGACACTATCGAAGGCATTCTGTCAGATTAAGAAATGATGAAACTTAACATCATCTAATCTTAGCATGCTCCGCAGACGGCATTAACGAAAAGGACGAAGAAAATTTTTAATCTAAGGGAGAATCTCTGCATGCTCTGTGAAGGCGAACATAAACCATCCTTCTGAACCGCGCAGGGACCCTCAAAGAAAGGGAGAGATATCACCGGGACCAGCGGTTTTGTCAACTGTGCGCTTCACCACAGCACAAAACATCGGAATGCAAACGCAAAAATTGCTTCCGGTGGTAAGGGAGGGGGGGGGGGGGGNGGGGTGGGAAGACTTCATCATTCATCAAGTTGCTTCAAAACCTTGCCGGCAGCAAGCAAAGTACAAGAGATACCTCATCAATCACAAGTTGTGTATTCAAAGAAGGTAGACAATAGGACGAAGAGGAATATGACTTAAAAGGTCAACGTTGTGGCCGGAGTAGAACGCGTGAAGAGTCTAGAAAGAGCAATTTTTATGCTCAATGAATGTAAGAAATCCATTCAGTTACATACCTTCCCAAAAGCGAAATTCATTTGGTCGATAACAAGGAACCTCCGTGGTGTTCCTGTTCTGTAGGACACTGGGATTTCATTTGTTGACAATACACTAGCTGAGGAGCACCAACTCTCAACGATTCCGGAGAAAACGCTTTTTCTCCACGTTTGGCTTCAAAGAAAAGAAAAGCTGCCGCGCTGTGCAAGTATAAGTCCGAGATATCGAAGTAAGACACCGCGAGTTGGAGCTAGTGGCACATGAGGCGCAAAAAAAATCAATAGCTCTCCCTCACTACTAAAGAGAAGGTCGTCCAATCCTTACTATATATAATCCACAAGTTTGGTATGTATGTATGTATGTATGTATGTATGTATGTATGTATGTATGTATGTATGTATGTATGTATGTATGTATGTATGTATGCATGTATGTTCAACGGCAAATTAACATTACCTGAAAAAACACCTTCGAAGTTCGGGACACGTTCGGGATGGGTGGAGCTTGAGTTAAGATCAACAAAGCACATATCTCTCTTTGCGAGCTCTACGAGCTCCGCCCACGGGGGCAGGGCAAGTGCCGGGGTGTGCGGTGCGAATAGCCAAACGTCCTATCCTGGCTTCGAAAAGGTCCGAACATCGGGAAAAAAATAGTGAGAATAGGGTCAACAAACCAGACGAAAGAAACTCACCTGCTGTGGGCGGAGCGTCATTAAAGTAGGCAGTACTTATCAGTTGAATTCATAGCTTAATTCAACAAAGGAACTGAGGCCATAAAAACCATAAAAAGATTGACAAAGACATAAGTGCTGGGCATGCGTAACCTTAGCGAAGCTCCGCCTACGATGTGCGGGGCCTGCAAACATACGCCTCGAAAAACTTATAATCAACTATATACATCACAAAGCGTTGCGTCCCATTCCTGATGTTGAAAGGCAAATGCAATAACAGTTTGAAGATGCTCTCTGCAAGTGGCAGTATTGCTCTCTGCGAGTGGCTGCAGCAGATAGGGGGGCCGGAAATGTTGTGGATGGCACGACTCCATGTTCTACCGCAGGACAACCTACAGCCCGTTTTGGCGGGACTGTACTGAGTCCCACCTGAACCGTCTTCGGCACACAGTTTTTCCATCATCTCTTTTTAGGGACTGAAAAAGCATTGCCACTAATTACTATTGACGTTAACGAGTTGTCTACTGGTTTGATCACCCATGTTTGAGGTTGTACGCACAGGGTGCTGCGCCTTGGTGTGGTCATATCAGCCTGTCAATACACAAACACATTCAAAAATCCTCGAGCCAGTGCAAGACAGGCCGTCTCACTCATATGACGACATCATGTTCATATCGTTAGAAAGAATCATTTCTATGGAGTTGGCAGTATATGTAGCCAAAAACGCTCACCTTGGGCCGTATTTGCCATGTGACAGCAAACAAGAGCATGCCCAACAAACCGACCACAGTCAACCCTAAAGACAGGATCAACATGTCTTCTCGAACTATACCAAGGAACAGACCTGAAAGAATAAGCAGTCATCATTCTAGTTCGCCCCTGAACGTGTCCTTGCTAGTTTTGAGACGGTGATCGCTGGAATACTTGTGGAATTCAATGCCAGGCCTAGGCATTGACCTAGGCATCTTCCGCTTCCTATTCCTACAAAGCCGCTACCCGTTAGCTTTGATTCAATCAAATTACCACTTTTTCAGCAGGCAGTTCTCATCTGGGAAAACCAGTAAGCCGAGCAGAAAGGCCCAATCTTCATGATGTGTATAGCTATGCCCTTTAGTAAATCATCGGAATAATTTTTCCCTCACCCAACAAATCTTCGCAGAATCAGAAGTTATTACGTCAACTTACAGCTTGTCTTCCTCTATCAGAAATAGAACGTTGTTAGCTGAGTACGAATTTTGCTTGAAGGCAATGTAGACGGCCAGATTTGATGATTCCACATGAGCTGGTACCCAGTTCCTCTCACTTGACGTTACATCTCCGCCGTGTCCTTCGGCTCAGCGATGTTGGTAAACAATGTCACCTAACCATTTCTATCTAGTCGTATCTTTCTTCTTCTTCTTCTTCTTCTTCTTCTTCTTCTTCTTCTTCTTCTTCTTGTTGGAGTTGTTGACTTTATAGAGTTTATTATTATAACCACATAGTTATAATAA
The DNA here is from genome assembly GCA_900617895.1 of Haemonchus placei. Lineage (NCBI taxonomy): Eukaryota > Metazoa > Nematoda > Chromadorea > Rhabditida > Trichostrongylidae > Haemonchus > Haemonchus placei. The sequence continues at coordinate 21,561 of UZAF01016501.1, forward strand.
AATTTTTTATCTATGTTATCTTAAGGTGCGTACTGACAGTGCGTTCCATAATTATAAGGTCACCCTCAAAATTTGCACTTTAAGAAAAAGCAAGCAGGACACCCATAAGAGATTACTGACCGTGAAGAGCGGAAGATTCTGAGGACTGTTTTCAGCAGTACTTCCTTCTTGAACTAGATCCGATCGGAATTAAATCTCTCTGTGTCAAAAACTACAGCCTAAAGTGCAGTCAGAAGATGCGAGAACATCACCAGGCAAGCAATGGAGAAGGTGCCACTAATCACCGATCGCCACAGAGAGGCTCGACTCGGATTTGCGGAGATGAACCTAGGGAGAAATTGGACAAAGGTAGATCTGCATCAAAATCTCACCATAGAGCGGAATAATTCCTATTCAGGTCGTCTTTTCGGATGAAAAGAAATTCAGTCTAGACAGTCCTGACGGAAATGAAGTCGTGTTAGATCTACCTGTCGTGAGCCGCAGTATGGATTTCAAGGATTACCAGAACGTCTTGGAGCATCATATAGTAACCTTTCCATGCCATCGCTGTCACCTCAACTATGTCTTTCAACAAGACAACTCCTCCATTCGTGTGAGCCGTGAAGCGGATGAGTGGCTACAATGCCAATAAATAAGCGGCCTGCCATGGCCAGCCTGCAGTCCCGATCTCAATCCGATGGAGAATATCTCGGGCATAATAGATCTGTCTGTCTATTATGCCCGAGATATTCTCCATCGGATTTATGCGAATAACCGTCAGTTCCAGAGCACGGAAGAGCTGAAGCGGGCGATTATCGAAGCATGGAGAGCAATCGATGAGGAACATCTTTGAAACCTAGTTTATATTATGCCACACAGGCTCTTTGATGTTGCTCTTAAACAAGGAGGAGCTATAGATTATTAAGCGCTGTACATATGCATATGCTACGTTAATGAATCAGTTACTCTCTCAGGGTGACCTTATAGTTATAAAACGGTGCAAAAGCCGATACTGTCTTTAGAAAATTCAAAAAAAAATTCGAAGTGAAGGATATTGCGACCAAAATTTGAGTACGAAGGTACATTGTGATGAGGAATCTTCCTGTGTTTACCAAAAAATTCCATTCCGGCAGCTTTCTCCAGAATCGCAAAAATCGAGGGTGACCTTCTAATTATAAAACTCACTGTATAAAAAAAACGATAAACATACTAACGTATAAAAGTATAAAATATAAAGTTTAAAGTTGACGTCTATCGACGTCCGACGACCATGGGTCGATACGAAGAATAGTTGATTACTGGACAGTAAACTGTCATGTAATCCGCCCATTGGGGGCAAGTCCATAAGGACACATGTAAAAGTATAGCATAAAATGGGGACAAGCCAAAGAAGTAGTTCAACTTCCGTTTCGCACGTGCCCTAGACGGAAGTCAAACTTAAGAAATATTCTCCCTCCGTGCTCTTCAGTAGTATAAGGGAGAACAAGAACTTATGAATGTTATATATATTATAACAAATAAATATTTAAACAATAAGTATAAAGATATAAAATGCAATGGAGTTACTAAATTAAAGCATTAAAGCATCTAGCTAAGAAACACTAAAACGGAAGAAACCAAGGGACTAGGCTATTAAGAGCAATATAATAAATAACTGATTATGGATCTTATAATGTAGAGTATTAGTATGTTCTATTACTTATAGTATCATAATATGTGTTTAAAATTCTAATGAAATAGCTTAATCGGTACTTATGGGTTATAAACTTATTTCTAGCTAAACATTTTATAAGGCCCGTAATAAAATCCCATGATGTTAAACAGTCAGTTCTTCCCTCCTACATACTGCCGGACCACCTTAACGAATGAAGTCAAGTAGTACGTCTAATTTAGAATCTCTTGTTTTAAGAACCTTCTATAGAAACGTTAGTATCTGGCTGACTATGGAACTGATACTATTGTACACGAGCTCATTAGAAAGAAACAGTTTTATCATTATGCAGGGTCTGTCTATATCCTAAATCGTGGTTCTAGAAAAACCCCTTGGTATCATTATACCCAGAGAGTGGGGAAAGCACATCGTACGGATGTGGTTTGATTAGATCACTCTATTTCTACTTTTTGGAAGGAATACTGATTGAATCGGTTCCTAAGAGGGGCGAAAAGAAGCTCACCAATGTCATTAAGCAGCAGCTGTTGATAGGAATAATGTTCTGTCTTCTTCAAATCATCTATTCAAATTGAATAACTGCTTCAGTCTGTAGGATATGGAGACGGGGTGTTGGGCCAGTCACAACCAGCAGCATCACTCTTTTTCACCAAGTAACATCTACTTTTTATCCAAGATGAGGAAAAATGTTGCTGATCAACTGCCACTATGTGTTCCTCGATGTATTCACCTGCAGAGAAGATGAGTAAGTACTGGAGTCAATGAAGTAAGTAATGAGTAAGTTTCAGCGAAACTTAGGAAATAATTTTTGTATGCGAGAAAAACCAAATATCATGTTGTGCGGAAATGATCTGCCAAAAATTTACCAGAATCCAGGCTTATTAATCCAGAGTTTTCTGGGAGCTCCTATAGAAATGTTATAAAAGGACACAGAAATGCTACAAAAAGACATTACTTGCGTATGCGGATAACATATCAAGAATTTTCATTTTATCGCAAGTTAGCAAGACCGAAGTTCGCATTTGACCACCTATCTGGTTGGAAATCGTTTGAACGAGGTGTGCACGGGAACGCGCAGAAATGGCCTGAAGGTCCAGTAATTGGCACAAGTTTTAATCAGTTTTGGTGGGGTTGGCTGTATTTGGACTCGTAAAAAAGAACGTGTTAGATGGAGGTGGACAGTTCGGTCGTTATATGGTTGAATGAACAAGAAAGCGGTAGCCGGAGATGATATGCGTATATCTGTAGGCGATGCCTTCGCACAAAGAACTTTTGAAAGAGCTCAAAATCCCAGGGGGAATTTGGGATAATGCGAACATTTCAGCAGATACTTCCCGTACAGGCTATTATTAGATTCTGTCTCATATCTACATAATTATCCATTCAGGCTGTTTTGAATGACAAATCTTTTTCTTACCCATCATCTGCGGTTTACAAAGCTGGAGATTAACTAGTGGTAGCTAGATAGTTAAGTTTTTTATCATTTAGGATTAAAAATTGCCGGCATGTCTTGGTGAAGAATCTGAAGTGTAGTGAAATCGCTGATTATAACCGATCCAACTACCCTTCTCACACTGCGCCCAGACGAGAGACTCAACGATAGGGCTACGGTTGGCCCTACATTGAGCGTAGTTTGATGAGCAAGGTAGAAACGACCATGCTTGAACCCCTGCCCCTGCATCATTGCAAATGAATAGAAAAATGCTTCATAGTATGCTCGATGCAAAAAGAGACAGTTGTGCGTTATGATCTATTCAACACACAACCGGAGCACATCAAGTTAATAAGGGAAAACGGGACTTGCCCTCTTACCTAAACATTCAAGTGACGTACCGCGCGATACGATTGTAACGAAGTGTTAAGTGTTACAGAAGGCCCAGCAATGAAAAATTTCTCGCCGCTGAACTCAGCTTTTCCAAACAAAATAGCCGCTGTCAGGAACATGTTCAGTGTTGCTGGGATGATCTGTGCTGGTGATGATGTTCGGAAAGAGTTGCTCAATATGGCACCTTATAGCTCTGTTAGATGGTTGGTGCAGTTTTTCGGCCACGGAAGAATCTGCGTCGAGGGTGGCATTTTGTTGTTGGTTCCCTTGGAATATCGTTCATATTTGATAGAGTCAGTGCCACTACTAGAAAGTGTCCCAAGGGATAGAACCTAAGTAACCTAGTTTTCTTCATAAATGCATCTCTTTCAATTCTAAGCAGTTGCCTGAAACCGACCCTGTCGGTGTCTGAATATTACTACTTCGACTGCTGTCTACGGCCTGCATGAGTGGGCATGAAACTTGATTGCATCATGTCACTGGTCATGGTAGAAGAAATGAGTTTACTGGCGAAAGAGCAAATTTATTTCATGTGGTGGGATCGCTTAGAAAGCGCTTAGATAGCATGAGGAGCGCTTAGGAAACATGAGTCTGGTTAAAAGAGTCATGTGCTTCGAAATCCCACTATTTGGAATTACAGGGTGGGCCAAAATTATGATTACACAGACATCGCATGCCCGGAAACGAATAGAAAGCTAATAAAGCAGACCAGTTCCAGAGAAGTGCTATCATCAATCACCTGTCGTCCCTAAGATCATCGACTTCCTCGAGCGGGCGCCAGTAACGTCTCCATTCGTAACTGTCACGAGCCAGAGTGGTCCAGTGAATCCTCTTCGCTTCAGGGACACAAGGTTCAACATTCCTTTCGTTCAGAGCTTTCGTGAAGAAGTCTGACCATCTCGTTAGCGGCCTTCCTGAAGTTCGTTTGATGCCGGAGGGATCTAGTCAGTAACCGCCCTGGTCCAACGGTCATCACTATATCGCATAACGTGTCTGGCCCACTTGATCTTCAATCTCTTGGCGTTGTGTGTACAGGGAAATTCTGAGCATCGTCCTTTCCAAAGCGCGCTGAGTAACGCTGACAGCATGCTCATCCTACTTTCGTAGAGTCTAAGTCCCCGAGGCGTACGTCAAAGCAGGAAGGACGGCAGTGTCGAAAAGGTGAGCGCGGAGCCAGATGTTCTTTGTCTTCTTCACTACTCCCTCGATATTCTTGAATGCTCCTCACACGGCGCGTTTCCTTCTGCACAGCTCCCGAGCTAGATCGTTCATCATGTTGACTTTCCGACCTGGATACTCATAGCTAGAACATCCGGAAATATTCGTCCCGTCTAGCGTGAAGGGAGCATCAGGTACCGATCCGTTCTTCATGAGCATCGTCTTCGTTAAGCTCAGTCTGAAGCCGATCATTCCACAAGCACTATCAAACTCGGACGGCATTCGTTCCGCCTGCTCGATGTTCGGTGTTATAAGAGATGTCGTCTGCAAAGCGGAGGTGATGTAGGTAGTGGCCGTTGGCCTTCACTTCCAAGTCTTCCCATTCCAAATTACGCATGACATTCTCCAGAGCGGCACTGAAAAGTTTGGGCGAAATAGTACCGCCTTGCCGGACACCTCTCTTCACGTTGACAATGACTTTCTTGTAGATTGGTAAAATCATGGTAAGTTGTCGTACAGCTCACGAAGCATCTTTATATATTGAGTAAGAACACCCTAGTTGCCCAGGGCTTCGATTACCGCTTCTGTCTAATGATGTCGAAAGCTTTCTTCCAATCGATAAACGTAANGAGGATGACACGAGTGAAAGGCTTGTAGATTACGGACAGCAGGCAGATTGGGCGATAATTGCCAATATCGTCTGGATCTCCCTTCTTGTACAACAACACAGCCTTGCTGGTTTTCCACGACGTGGGCACTTTGCATTCCGACATGTACCGTGAGAAGAGCTTAGACAGAGTTCTGATGATAATTGGTGGGCTTGTAAATGGCGAAGCTCCGTCGGGCTCTGCGAATGCTCTTTCCGGCCTCGGCGGCTTCGTCCATGACTGCTGCTTTTCTCTCTTTCAGATCTTCCTTCATGGCTTCACTGCTAACCTTCGCAAGTTCGGACGTTTGTTGATGATTGCCTGTAGCTCGCGTGATTGCACGCTGGCGTATCAGCTCGAGAGCCTCCGAAGAGAGTCCTCTCTTGGATACTTGTAGACCCTATGCTTTCATAGCACTATGAGGGCGATCGACGAGCCGGTTGTATTCTTCGTCGATGTTGTCGATAACGGAATCTTCCTATTTACTCGCAAGGGAAGCGAAGTGGTCTCAGTTGACGGAGGTCTCGGGGCTTCGTTTCCTAAACTTCATAGCTCTCTCTCCATGCACTGAGAGGCAGTATCTAGCGCGGAGGAGACGATGGTCCGATCCCATGTAGAATTTCGGAACAACAGCGACGTCGGTCAGGCAAAATCTCCGATTGAAGAAGATGTGGCCTATTTCATCATGGAAGTGTCCACCAGCTGACTTCCAAGTCCATCTCAAATGAGAGGGCTTCTGAACCTGCGAGTTACCATGAATAGTGTGGGTCGAAATAATGAACTCGGACAGCCTTTCACCCTACTCATTCCATTCCACTCCGTGAGTCCCGATGTGAAGCTCTTAGACCGTTCTTCTAGGGCCAATCTTGGCGTTAGAATCACCGACGATGACCTTAAAGAAAGTGTGGTCTTCTCTGTAGAGCCTCTCCAGATTCGAGATACAATGTTCTCCCTTCTTCGAAAGAAGTCCCTCTCCACTTCAAGAGTCACAGATCCATATAAAACGCTTCCAACTCCTCTCCTTCGTAGCTCGATGTTGGTGCGTAAGCAACGAAGATGGTTAGAGCTGGGATTGAGCCATATCTTCTTAATCGCAAACGTCCGATTCGGGTTGTTAAGCTTTCGTACGAATCGATATTCCTGGCCAAGTGCGTATTGACGAGGACACCTACGCCGCGGACGCCTCTGCTGTCGCATGTTCCAAGAAACAGTTCTTCTCCAGTCTCAAATACAGCGTGCAGCGCGCGATGCCTTCTCGTCTCGGTCAGTCCGATGACATCGTACTTGATCTTTCTAGCTTGCATCACCAGTTCTTCTATACACACTTCCGATGCAAGCGTCCGTGCGTTGAAGTCTCACCATCTCAGTCCTTCTCCTTTTGGGCAGCCTGTTTTGGCCCTGAGATTATAGCAGCCTCTCCCGGACTTTATTGTTTGGTTTTGTTTTGTTTCTCTTATCGAAATAGTACGCTGAAATTGGGATCTGTTGCTTTCTGCTTACACCCAACCCAACAGACAACGATGGGCAGCATTGACGGTGGCACGCAGCTAAGGTCACCGGGTTGATCCCGGATTTTTGCAAGGCATTTTGGAGATTATATCCCTTCTTGTTTAGGCTAACGAATGCTTTGACCTCGAAGACTGACCACACGGAGACATCCATGGGATTTGAGTGAGGGCTCGATCGAAGGTTGTGAAATTAGAGAACCTCTTTTACGAAGTTTCTAGAGAACTTCTGATCTGCAATCAGGAGCTTCATCTTAACAATATGTCCTGTTTAAATCGCCAGTGTCCTATTACGCAAGAAGAGATCGAACAGGTCTCCGAATCAACTTTCACTTCTTGATTTACAAAATAGTCGGTGCCTTCGCCTCGGCGGTGATGCTAGCAGAAGCCATCACAGAAAGTTAGTGAGCATGGACTTTATCACTTCCATTTCTAGAGCTTCATATAAATCTTGCCGCGCTACTTATTGAGCACCTTTTCCACCACGAAAAGCTTTTCGTCATTGAACAGGAATTCCGTACGACAATTCTTTCGGATGCGGCGGGGCAGCTTTCGCTAGCCGAACTTTCTCTTCTCTTTAGCCTGTTCACTTGAAAATCACTTTCTGATCGTTCAAAGTTCTTCTTGTGCAGATGATGCTTTACGAAAACTTTGTAAGATATCATTCAGCCATTTTGGGGCTTGGAATGAATTTCGCTGCTACGTACACCTTCGCCATGCTTCCTTTACACTCCCTTTAAATATAATCGCAGGCCTCTTAGGTTTACCGCTCCTGCAATTGTTTCCAACTCTCGAGAGCGTCTTGTAGTTGAATGTACCACCTTCCTTGTTACGCTAAGTCGCCTGTAGATGCATCGTGCCAAAAGTGCTTGCAAACGCAAAGCGGTGTTTGATTCAAGGGGTAGTAACGCTTACATTATTTTCAAAATCTGCCAAAAGTTTATTGAAAGTTTAGTACCACAACGAAGGTAATGAAGTGATCTACCTTGTGAAATGTCGAAGAAATCGAACGAATTGTTATAAACACAGAAAAAATTTGCTGTGAGCGTCACCGTGCGCTGTAATCATAATTTTGCCCCACCCTGTATAACGGAGGCGACTTTAAAACAGCCGTGGAGGTGAAGGTACAGCCGAAAAGCTCGGAGCGTCTAGACACCGTAATCAATCTGAAAATGAAGGAAGGAAAAAGGAAGGGAAAAAAGCATTACAGTTACGCGAGAACCAACGCCCAATTGAAGGTTGGTCCTCTATGAATCTCAAATGAGTCACAGTAATCTTGAGTAGAGATCAGGCCCAACTGACAATGGTCAAGTAATGGGCTGTTTGGGGGTCTCAAACTCCCCACGAACATACAGGTAGACCTTCTTGAGGCTACGTGCTTCCGCGTTCTGGAGTTTCAATGAGGCTGGGGGAGGTTGTTCAAACAGTCACAAATTTCCAGGCAAGCTATGGAGGAGGCAATCCTCCAAAGTGCCACTGTAGTAAAGCTCGCATACATGAACGAAAACTATTCCGTCACACAGTATTTTTTCCAGATTCACAGAAAGCCGTGCGTGAAGACTATTTCGCAACATGCCGAAATGATGATGTTTTTAGATTGTAAGTAGATAAATATTTGAATTCGAATCATGCTGATTTCTTGAGGGTCTCTAAGATTTGGTGATAATGTTAAAAGAAGCAACTGTGTCGAATTCTCAATACCAGTGAAGCTTTATTTTAGAATTCTGGTCCACTATTGAGTCCCCATCTTATTTTAAGAGAGAGATGCACTTTCATGAAAGAGGAATTCATTAGAGCATGATATACAGAGGTCGAACATCCAAGCGGTCGGGTTTAGGTAAGTGCTGCTGTTGTTTCGCCGAAAAGTAGTCGCGTCTCCCACAGCAAGGCTTTTGCAACAGAGCCCTTAACCACCGAAAGCAGGTGCCAACCTTTCCCCGGAGCCGTTGTGGATGAAACTTGCGAACGCAGGACAATCTAGAATGATTCGTGAATGTCGAGCTTCTTGATCTCTTCTTATTTCTCACACATGATTCAGAATATTCACTCAGCCCACAGTATCGATGCAGAGTACTGTGAATATAAAACGTACCGGTCAGAAACGTTAGCAGATTGAATACGGCTGAGCAGATAAGTATCTGGCGTAGCAGGCACATGTCTGGAAGCAGCAGTGAGAGCATGGCAAGAGAGAACATTTTATTATCCCTCCGGATGAATAACGAAAACTCAAACAAAGCGAAAGTTTAGAGCAAGAAAAGGAGGGTGCAACCACTACAATAATTTTTGAGAAGTCCACAGAGGAAGCGGAATCAAATAACGGGGAATTTTGCATTGGAAAAAAAGAATAAACGCAAGACAAGCATTAAGGTTACAATGGGAACATCGTGGGAGGCACGGTCTATCCTATATGGTATGTGTATTGCACTATCGTTTCCTGCTTATTTACTACAGTTTTCCTCTTTGTCGCTTTAGCTTGTTACTCTTGATTGTTCTAGTGCCATACACTCTATTTTGTTTTCTATATGTTCAATGTTCTCTACACTAGGTACTATTTTGATTCTGAATTGTTGGTTGGTTTGCTTTATAGTTAAATTTTGCTTCATATCCTAGTTGTTGCCAAGCTTGAGGCTCTGGTATTTTTGGATAAAAAGTGGTTGACACCTTTCACGAGATGTGGTCGACTACATCCGCGCGGCACGATTCGACCTCCACCCTTTTTTCCCTTCTCTTGATGCATCGGCTCAAAAGAAGAAGAGCCAAGGTACGGATTCGTGGGAAAACCATGATTTTCATCATTTGTCGCTGTACAACCTTTTACTATTGTTATCGAAGAAAACTAAATTATTAGATTGTTAATTCGCCATGTCCGAACCTACAACTCTGAGAACTCAGAAGAGACTAGGAAGCAGTCACAGCAGGACCTGAGACCCGTTTCAGATAGTGCCGAGGCGATGGTATCAAGGGAGTGGTCTAAATATACGAGAGAAGAGACTTACCAATCAGGCAGTGAGCAGGCATCAATTTTCAAACCTTAAAGCGACTCAGAGTTGGTTTGAAATCTTTGTCTATACTTATGGCTACGACCGACTCACTAGGCGAGAGTCTGAATGAGAAACATGAGAAGCAATTACAGGAATATATCGATTCAGCACAGTCTTCGCTCGATCGCGCAAACAGTGTGGCAATTCAAAGGGATGGTCATATACGCACGGCTCGCTATCAGACTCTTTTTACGGAAAATGATACGGCAACATTTTCAGGAACCCCAGGAGTGGCGCTTCTCAACCCCTATATTTTCGGGTAAGGTATGGGACAAAAGAACTTTTAGACTCTTTCCTGCTCCAACGTGCATGACCAGCACTTGACAAATCTGCAAACATTTTATTAAATGTTAAATGCTCCAAGTAGAAAAGCACGTGGACTAATGAAACGATACTCGGTAACGGAGAACAACTACGACTGCAGTGGAATGGCTGTTGAACAAAAATGTGGTGACTCTTCTAATCTAGTTGATCGATTACAAGGACAGAAAATGCCGTCTAGAAGCGGCAAAAGCAGAGGACTTCACGACTTTCTCATAGATACTCGGCAAAAGTATAAGATACCAAGACGAAACGGACATGATGTGCGAGAGAATAATCGCGAGGAACGCCATTGGCTTATTAACTTGAAAAACACAATTATCACCTTAAAATCACAACTAGATGCAAACTCACTCAAAGCAGAATAATCCCTCCAGACAAAATGGAAGAGACCTCAGGGACTACGACAACCTCAAACCAGAATTCGACTGCGTGAGGAATGCCCTACCGCATCTATTATGTGAGCATATAACGCGAACACGTATATGCTCACATAATAGACGTACTCTCAAAATTCACGCCATAAAGACATCCATTACCAACTAAAGCGCACAAGTGGACAGAGTGACTGTTTTCTTCACCTAGAACTGTTACAAATAACGTCTCGGAACACTCAATACCGAATTCTTCTATATGAAAGGCTACTAGATGACCTATTGATCTACATGAGACTCATGGCCGCTACAAAAAACTCCGACAAAAAAGCATGAACCGAAATTATGGCCCAGCCTCTTCCCGATGTTGACGAGAAACCAATCCAAACTGATTTGTCGCAGGTGAAGCAAGAAATTCAGCTCTCAGGGCTCATCTAAGGGCTTAGAAATACTTCTTAGGCGGTTATAACTATTTACTTGAGAAACAATTTTTAGGCGGTTATAACTCTTTACTTGATGAGAAAATCGAATAGTAGAGTAGAAGTTCGGAATAAAGGTGTTATCGTAACCAACATTCAACAAGGGGAAAGCTAGACCATTTACACAGCCATCTCGGCCAATGGAATACGGTTAGGCCTGGCTAGGCGTCTCACGCGACCTCGGTCTTCAACAACGAGTTGATTCAATTACCCATATTATCCAGACTCTGAGCATTCCGACAATAAGAAAAATGAGGCAGAAAAGAAGATTTCGGACGATGGGACGTAAATCAACGCAGGAGAGGAATGGTTGATGGATATACCTAGCCTGGTGTATCCTAATGAATCTATAGACTCGGATCGATCCACTGAAAGTCGGGAGTGTTGACCTTCTCGAGTCCCTATTCTAAAACGAAGTGAAGGTTGATCTCAAGAGGCGGACCAGCAGGCAGTGGAAATCGAGAAGATGGTGGAAGTAGACGTGGTATTGGAGGGAGAAGAGGAAGTGGACCCGGACATAGTAGTGATCCCACAAGGAAATCAGACTTCGTGAGAAAGCGTCAGTTAGACCCTGCAGACGAGAAAATAAAAAAAAACTAATACAGGGGCTTAGAAGGGAGTACAGACAAGTCGTTCAAGCTCGAGAAAATCTTAGAGTGATGATGCGAGGGTCGGAGACGCCGCCGCGTTGCTCTACCAGAAACTTCACTTCAGGAGTGAAGCACGGGACAAAGCAGAGATGCTTTGCGTCTTTCAAAGAATGAGAGGCCATCACTACTATAATACTCTTGCATCAAATTTTCAAGTGTAGAATTCAGACTGCAGAGAATAGCAGAGGTAGGAAGGTGTCGTCTTTGTTTAATTCTTGGTTCGGCGATAAAAGGAAAAAATGTAGTGAGCTCAATGCTCTATGTCATTACTATGTTAATGTGACACAACGCGTGTATTTGCGAGCTTCTTGAACGTAAGCGTATGCTAGGGGAGAATTTGAATGGGTAAATAGGACTGCCAAAGTGTATTCGAACCTAACCCGGTTGTTTGGGCGACTTCTGAGGCAAAAAAATGTGGCCGTCTTCTTTGAAAAAGACGAAGTATCAGTGTGTCTCTCTCTGCCTATCGCTATCGCTATTTCTCACCCTTTCCAACTCCTCTCACTCCCTCGCTCTTGGCCAGGGAGTACCACGGGAAACTGCGATCCTAAAGTACAACAACTCAATCAATGAGCTCCAAGGCTCAAGTATCAAAGATGTTGGCTTGCGCCGTGATCTCTTGCTATATCAGAGCGCGAGCCAGCGTCTTCACCATACAAACTGTCAGATGATTCATAACCATGATCCTGTTTTTTTACTACAATTTTTCTTTTTGTTACTTTAGCTTGTTATACTCGATTGTCTGAGTGCTATACATCCTATTTTTCAATTACCTACACTAGGTATTTTGACTCTTGATTTTTGGTCATTTAGTTGATAGTTGGATGTGACTTTGTAGCTTGATTGTTGTTGGTATGACTTCCCAGTTCGGAAATCTGGTGCTTATCGATACAAGTGGCTCTTTTGTGTGCTGCGATTGACTGTATCCTCCTGACACGATAAAACCTCACTCTTCTTTTTCAGTTGGCACGACTGAATAGTTGTTGCCAGCCTGCTATTCTTCCTTTCCCTAATATAAAAGCATGAGTATTAAGTAGCTTACATCTAATAGAATACAAATCGACGCTGAACGAAATTGGTTGGTAATCATTAATCGCCACATTTGCAGTTCTGTTCCTCCCTCATCTCTTCGACTTGGATTTTGAACACTCTATGTCAAAAGGTAAAGATGCTGTAGAAGTGTCTGCTATATAATTAAACGGTTGTTGAGTTATATAGCAAATACTTTTGGATGCTACGTTGACCAGCATTTCGCCAGACATCCCACAGGATGTGAAGGTTCTTAATAGAGGAAGGACCCCAAGTCAGAGTGGCTTTTTGAAATGAGACTTATACTGCTATACGTCTCTCCTTATTTCAAATCTGCTTTCTAAATTTGCCGAACGATTTTCCAAATAAAAATATGAGGGTGGTTTTGGGTGAGTGTTCAACGCAAACGAGCATTTATGACATGGAAGCAATAGCTCTGCAAGCGGTGATTTGGAGCAGTGGTCAGCGTGACACCTCAAAGGAAGGAGACCATGAATCAGGTTTTGTACGAGATTGAGTTTTTACATCCTGCGAGGCATTTTCTTCAGAAACGTTAAAAGCCTAGTATGTTGATTTTACCACCTTCAGCGCTCTTTTCAAGCCTGAGGTGATTCGCTTCTTAACTGAATCCTCCAATCTCGTTACTGACTCATTGCTCACGAATAGTTCCTCTGTGGAATCTTTGAAGGAAAAGTACACGCTGCAATTTTTAGCCTCAAGAGTGTCGAAGAGAGCAGAAAGGGTCGTGCAGTCAGCCTCTGCTGAAAACCACTCTTTCACAGCTATGTCTCGCCTTTTCGCCCATGGGCACTCGTTGTTAGGTCAGGAGTTGTTAGTGTTGGTCCAGGTCTTTTGCAGAATACTCTGTATTAACCTATGTTTTCAAACCTCGCCTACATAAGAAAACACCGGTCAGACTTCGAAGCAGTGATCTTCCCATTCATTCGATTCAGAAGCAAGAGAAACTTCAACGCTCATTATAAGCAAGCACTTCAAAATAGGGCTGCTTTCACCAACATAAATATTGCTAGGCGACACTTGAACAATTCTTAAAAGTCATGTAGCTATCAGGTTTGAAGTGTCTTCACAAAAGCAATCAGGAATGATGAAAATCCCACCTGATAACTCCAGCCTGATATACATTACTTTATACGTAGTGGCTTATGATCTCAGTTCTCAAGTCTCAGTAACACCCATGACTAAATTCTTCGCTCACTACCACTTTCTATTTTCACTTGCGCACCCTTCAATTCAGAAGATTCCTCTTTTGCTTCAGTACGCTGCTGCTTTTTTGAGTAGTCATTCAGATGAATTCGAGATGCATACAGGAATCTGTTTTCCGTTCGATCTAGTAAGTGATTGTGAGGAAACGACCGTGTTGTGAGTTTTCTACTCTTCGCTCCCAATTTTAATAATTTCTTTGTTTCAAACATTTGCGTTAGATTATCAGATCTGCTCGTGACGCGATGAAAGTTACCATACTGTGAATTAGAGTGTATGATAAAGCAAAGGAACCGTGACCATGGCTGGATGGTTTTGACAGGAAGCGAACCACCTTAGGCATCGAAAAGGCCCCCAAGTTCGGTTAATCAACATACATTGTCTTCCTTCTTCAAGAGGAAGTCCTTGTCCACTTCTAGGAATCACATCTGTTGTGGCGCTGTTGCTCTTGAGTCTTAAGTGCTCATTTGCTAAGCCATCCATCTAAGACCACCTTCAACTTCTATCATAGAATCTCTTATCTAATTTGGGGAACATATTTAGAATCAACTCCCGGAGGTACGTATTGCAATATAGTAGGTTTCGTTTCAAAAAGCTCCTCCGACTCGAGATCCTTTCTTCGCAGGTGTAGAGGGAGCAAAATTGGCAAAGAATGCTCATTTACTTAACAAACCATAAAGATCACCATCGTGTTCGAAAGGTTCCGTTCCAGATGGTGCTACTTTTTTTTTGGAAACGTAGTGCATCGAAACTCTAAATTGCAGGTAATAAAGCAGGCACAACTACCTTTCTGTATAGTCAGTCCTATATTCAGCGATCTTGTTCACTCGTTATCGACAAGTATCAGTTGCTGTATAATCGACCGGGTATTCGCAGCTTATCTGTTCAGTGTGGGATATTTTACCCCGAAAGAGTGAAGCAGGTGTGAAGAGTTTACGATGTAACGGAACAGACAGAGATTGTTTAGTACCACTGATGAATATGGATTTCTTGTGCACATAACCAGTTGTTAATCGCTTCGCTCCTTTCTGATACAAAATGTTGAGATATCCATTATTCATTACCGATTAATATCAATTTATTGCATACTATCAGACATGAGAGGTTAGCCTCCTTGAGACGAAGCCTTCAGGTATGGTGGAAGTCGAATGGCAGGGAACTTTCCATCGACGGATATCGATTAGATGTGTAAGTGATTGCGTGTTCACATTTCATCCCACATTCAACTTTTGAGTCGTGAGGAAGTGAAGCCAGTTCGTCTTGAAGTATACAGTAGTAGTACCGATCAATATCCGGTAAACTGATGGTTTGTTAAGTGAATAGGCATTGATTTCCAATTTTCTCCCTCTACACTTGCGAGGAAATAATCTCAAGTCGAAGGAGTTTTTTGAAAGGATATTTATATTGCAATACGTACATCGGAGAGTTGATTTCAAATATGTTTCCCAGATTAGCTAAACGATTCTATGAAAGAAGTTGAAGGTGGACTTAGGTGAATGCTAAGCAAACGAGCACTCAAGACTTAAAAGCAACAGCGCTGAGAGCGGTGATTTGGAGCAGCGGTAAGACGACGCTCTATAGGCAGGTGACCATAGATCGAGTTTTGTGAAGAGATGTGACTCTTAGAAGTGGAGAAGGACTTCTTCTCGAAGAAGGGAGAACATTGTATCTCGAATCTGGAGAGGCTTTTCAGAGAAGACCATACTTTCTTCGAGGTCATCGTCGGTGATTCTAACGCCAAGATTGGCCACAGAAGCAAGGCTAAAAAGCTCCACATCGGGACTGACGAAATGGAATGAAATGAGCAGGATGAAAGGCTGTCCGAATTTATCATGTCGACCCACACCATCCATAGTGACTCGCAGTCCACAAGCCCTCTCATATGCGATGGACCTGAGAGTCACTGACAGTTCCATAACAAAGTAGACCACCTAATCTTTAATCGGAAGTTTTGCCTGACTGATGTCGCTGTCGCTGAAGTTCTACACGGAATCGGACCACCGACTCCTCCGCTCTATATTCTGCTTCCCAGGAGAGCTATGAAGTTTAGGAAACGAAGTCCTAAGACTTCAACTGGAACCACTTCGCCCCTCTTGCGAGTGAATGGGGAGGTTCCGTTATCGACAAGGTCGATGATGAATACAACCGGCTCGTCGAACATCTTCACGACAGTGCTAGAAAAGCAGAGAGTCTACTAGTAGCCGCTAAGAGACGGCTCCCTTCGGAGTCTCTTGGGGCGTGGAATCGCGCGAGCTGCAGGCATTCATTTAAAAACGTTCAAACTTGCGGAGCTATGAAGAGTAGCGATAAGGGAAGATCCGAAAAAGAGAATAGCAGCAGTTATGGACGAAGCCATCGAGGCTGGAAAAAGCATTCGCAGAGCCTGACGGAGTTTCGACATTTGCAAGACCAAAAGGACTTTCCCTCGTCGTCCTGACGGAGCAGTTGCTCTCGAAGGGCATTGAGGAAGGTCATCTACGACTTCTACTCGGACCTCTTCAACAGGCACGTCTATCTGCATACTCGCCATCTTAAACAAGACGAATATATCGCTTCATCGGTCCTCCCTTCCGACATTGACACGCCTTCACGCCGATGAAGAACAGTGCCCGTAGGGTCGAACCAGATTATCTGAAGAGTCTTCCACCCCTCATCATCAGAACTCTGGCTAGGCTCTTCACACGATACCTGTCGGAATGCAAAGTGCCCACGTCGTGGAAAACTAGCAAGACTGTGTTGCTGTATATAAAGGGAGATCCGGACGATACTGGCAATTATCGCCCAATCTGCCTGCTGTCTGTAATTTACAAGCTTTTCTCACGCTCGTCCTAAACAGGATTAGCAGAATATTACATGAAAGACAGCCATGCGAGCAAGATGGGTTTCGGAGAGGATTCAGTACAATCGATCATTTCCACACTCTTACAAGACTCAATGAAGTATCGCGAGAGTGCTATGCCATTATGTCTTACGTTCATCGATTTGACGCCTTAGCGCCCGCTCTGGAAAATCGACGATCAACAGGACGACAGGTGATACAGGTAACAGGCTTAGAAATCGCAGGCAGGTGAAATTCCTGCAGGAAGAGATAAACTAATTAATACAATATATTTAGAATTAATACAATGCATATAATTATAATAAATAATTAAATTCTGTGATCATACCAACAAAAGGTTGCGGCATAGTGTTTGCCTCGCAAGATTCAAACCTATCAAACCAAGACAGATATAGCTGACAAGCAAAACTCTTTGTCTTCCACCAATGTCAATGTCATCAATGTAGTGAATGCCGTCGTTACTCCTTAACAACCTACTCCCCTTCAAAATACCGGCTGTCCCTCATTTGCCCATAAAGAATGTTGGAGATTCGTTTCTCAATTGAAACTGCAGGGAATTAGAGGAGAGAACTGTGAAGCTTCTATAGAGAAGCATTTAAAGGGAACCCTATACTGTAAGTAAATCTCAGAAGTGTGTAATAGTCTGTTACATGCGGGCTTCTAAGGTTTTCTGCTCGCACACACAGAAACGGAAGCACTGAATCTTCAAAAGCACCGCAACGAAGGAGATTTCATACTGATTCAATATCTTTTAAAGAAGTAGGCAACCTGATGGGGAAAAATCTCATTTTTTTTTCAAGAATCTGACTGAGTAGTCAACGTGGAAGAGCGCTTTGTAGATTAAAGGCTTTTAAGGTGTAGTTAAGTGAAAGTGAAACATAGATTTATGTTAGTATCAGAGATTTATGTATGCAATGTGATCGGAAATAACATTCATGTTGCCTTTGCAACTTCTTATCTGAGCGTGAAGTGCGGAAGACTGGAACAAAACTCATTTCAAAACTTGAAAAGCCACAACTAGTGACATCTCTTTGAAGCTAGCAAGGCGAAAGAGCGAAATTCGGAGATGGGTGGAGAAGGACTGAGCAATGCTCGCCTGAAATGAAAGTTAGGATGAAAATGCGACGTATTCGGCTGAAGGCGAATGAGAAACAAGTGTGGACTAAGTGAGCTGGCAAAAGAACGATACTCATTCTTAGTGCTGTTCAAGATGAGATGAATACCGCAGTAGGTATCTTCGAACGCTAGTCTCAAATCTGCGAAATGATTGGGGAACCCAAGCAACCCAGGAAATGGTAAGGTAGGTGGAATTCTTGGTTGCTACAACTGATTGAGTAGAGTGTTCTTTGGCCACGAACACTCGAGTTGTTGTTACGAAATGCTTGGCAGCCCCACATACTCTCGACAGATGGCGGTCAAATGGATTATCTGACAAGAGCCGCTTCCTGAAGATTAGCCGCCTTCCTCCCGAGGAAAACAATTTTCTCTTTTTACAAAGACGGAAATGCGCCATTATGATTGAGCTGACAAATTCAAAAGAATACTGTTAAAACAATAGGTAACTAATTCGGGTGCGTATATAATAGTCAAATAATTGTCGGAAAGCCCAATGTTAGGGCAAAAGTGATGAGATACGATACCGCGACTCGGCTCAGAGCCCTGTAAACCAAAAACGTGCTTTGAAGTTTCCCTCTATAAAGCCTTCATTACTGATTCTCATCGTTATTTGGTGGAAATCGCTGTTGTACCATGAAGATTCCTGTATTCGTTTTAGGATAAGTTCTTCTCTCCCCTTCTCCATTGATCTCCAGAGGCCGATAGATCGATCGAATTGCACCTAATAGTCACAGCCACATAAGACATCATATTCTGCCGGAAATAGACCAGTTTGAAAGCACCCAGCCCTCCTCACTTTCTTCGACTTCCGTAGCTGATATTCGGTCGTGACAAAACAAAAGCTGTATTCCATGCACAAGGGAGTGCGGCTCTTCTTGGAACTCGAACAACGTAAGGCTATGGACTCCTCTATCTGCACGAGAATGCGAAATTCTCCCTCGCGATTTATGGGTCCGTCGTCATTATCATCATCAGTTGTCCAGAAAAACTCACTGTGATAGCCCTTTACCAGCCTTTCTTCCTCGGAGTCGATAACAGGATTGTCCTACATAGCATCCTACTCGTGTGATCCGCTCAGTGTGTCTGTTGGTGTGTTTGCGTGTGTGTATATGTGTGTGTCTGACCAAAAATTCATAATGTCTGTCCCCGCAGACCTGGAGCGTTCATATTTGGTAGATGTACAGGTGGTGGGATGCAAACATTGGTAGGTGGAAGGACCAGATTCCGTCCACAGTTGACCAGGGGCGAGGTTGGAGCGGAAAGCATATCTCCTGTTCCCTTGGACCTAGAGCGTTGGAATTCGTTTGGGGTACAAATGGCAGGATTGGCAGGATGGAAACACCAATGGTAGGTGGCAGGATTCGACTCCAGGAGGGGCGTGCGTGAAAATAGGTAGTTCGGATCTGAGGAATTCAAATTCGTTTGGAATAAAGGCGACAGTATAGGGATGATGGGAGATGGCATGACGTTACTCCGTCCACAGGAAGCGGGACGTACACGAAAGTCGCTAACTGTGAGTTGCAGCCTTCAAATTTTGAACGAGCGTAATTGGCAGATTTAAGACACCGATGGTAGGTAGTAGAAGGTAACTGAACTGGATCCAGTCCGCGGAGCCATAGGGGGTGCGATGTATGAGGTGTGATGAAATGAGCGTATTTCGAAGTTAAGCTGAAATAAGAGGGAATGATCCAACGCAAGAAGTGTGTCGGTATGGGTGTGTTTTGCTAGGAATTAATAGCCTGTTTTTCCGGAACAGAGTTTTCAAACCTTGGAGTGCGCAGGCGACGGGTCAACTCCAACAAGCGAAAGAGGACGGTCCGGCTTTAGCCGGGCCATCTGACCGGTCAAAAGATATAGGCAAAAATCTTCTCGATGCCTTCCTTCCCGTCTAGTTCACATAATGTCGCAGTAATCGGAGTCTTCTGACATCACGACAGCACCACCTTGGGGCAGAACATTCAACTAGCAATATGTTGGACATTCAACACAGTGGCATAACACAGGGGAAGGAGGGGGGGGGGTAACAAGTCCATGTACTTAATCGCAGAACCGTTTTGCAGATTTGGAGCACAGATTTGAGATCAGCGTCTGAAAACATCTTCTGCGGCATACATCTCATATTGAATAGCTGGGGCGATCGAGTATCCTTCTTTCGCGAATTGCTTCTCATAGATGTCAAACGCGGAGCGATCGCCAGAATTTGCTTCAAATTAGACTGCCATCAGAATTAGCAGAAATAACGAATGAGAGCAGTTAATTTGAGGACAAAACTACGTACATAGCTTCAGATTAACTTGAAAAAATCACTAAACGAATTCAACTTATATTTCCCATAGCATTACCTGGGAGCGTAAACTTTGAAAATGCGCAACATCGCTCTATCGTAAGCTAGAATACTATCAAAATCAAATTCTTCGACATAACGAAGAATAGCTGACATTCATGCAGCTGCGTCGCACGCTGCATTCGCTAGGGAATTGAAAATATATGGATGTGTGATATCTATTTGCGCAAGCGCGATGATGCAAAATTGACCCTGTGCAGAAGTATTAAAAGCTAGAGTGATCATGAAGGAAGACGGTAAGATGCGTGTATAATGTGTTGTAGGGTATTATTGATCTTTGAATAGATCTATATATGTCATTCTACTCCTGCAAGACAGTGCATGGTGCGTAGCTATTTCATACCAGTACTCAGAGGTCCTCTTGCAGTCATGTTTCGTTTTTCACTGAACATTTTAGTACCCTGCTGTTCTCCGTATGTCTACAACGACCTCTGCAACAACTGATGATCAGCGGACTTCAACGCGAACAAGAGAACGACCACCAGCAAGCAAGGAGATATTCGAGGGATCTCAGCCCCGGCTTTAACGTTGACCAGTCCTGGTGGAGTCTTAGAGTCGGCTGTGGTCACCTGCCCGGCGAACTGCTGAGATCGAAACGGCTCAGCTTCGGCCTGGTGCCCTATCGAACTGCTGATATAGTAACACTGAGGATACGCGAAAAGTCTGCAGGCCAACCCGATTGGTCGGACCAGGATGCAGCAGCAGATGCAGATGTTCACCGAACAGCAGAAGATGTTCGCTGAACGTGTCAGTCGCATGGAAGGACTGATGTCTTGCTCACGTTCGACAGCTCCAACGCGTACAGCCAACGCAGCCGAGTTCGTGATGAACTCGCTGTCAAGGCGCTTACTCGAAATTTGTATACAGTCCCGATAATGCTTGTACCTTTGAGGTCTTCTATAAAAACGTCATATCCAAGGACGGCGCTGCTTTGAATGAGGCGCAGAAGCTCGACTGAAGCTCGACAAGCTCGCCGACATCAAATACCTTCGTTTCACAAGCCACATCCTTCCAAAAGGGCATTTGAGATAGCAGACACCGTAGCAACACTGAAGAAACGTTCTGGACACAATACGTCGGTTTTCTCGAGCCATTACCTATATTTGAAGGCCAAACGCAATGGTGAGAAGCTTCGCGACTATACTGGATTAAACCAGCGATGGACGAATCCAACTACATTAGTACAGAGCAGATGAAATGCATCGTGTGGATATGAGGGCTCGTCTTTTCCAACGATGCTGATAACCTATCCTCCCCTCGCAACATGGAAGACAATCCTCAAACTACGATGAAGGAGCCGCGGAGATTCAGCAATTTCTCAACATTCGTCAGAATTCCGTCTCCTCGGACGGTCCGCTTAATCCCACATTAAAGGCGCAGTGCAATTCTGGGTGATTCAGATTATAACAAAAAGTAGAAGATAGGATGCAAAATAGAGCAGTGAAGGCGAAGAATCTGCGCAATCACTGTTTCCAGGAAGGAAAAAGGTGTGTGTTTGTGTGTGTTCGTGTATGCATGGATGTGTATTTGTATTTGTACGTGTGTGCTTGTGTGTGTTCGTACTTAAGTGTATGTGTGTAATTGTGTTTGTGTGTGTGCTTCTATGTATGTGGGTGCTTGTGTGCGTTTGTGTTTGTGTGTTGATTTGTATGTGTGTGCTTGTGTGTGTTCGTATTTGAGTGTATGTGCGTGTTTGTGTGCGTTTGTGTGTGTGAGCTTACGTGTATTTGTTTGTGTCACATTTTTGTGTATAAGTGTGTGGGTATTTTTGTGTGTTTTTGGGTGTGTGTGTGGGTATTTGTGTGTGTGTTTTTGTGTTTGTGTTTGTGCGCGTGCTTGTGTTTGCTTGTGTTTGTACGTGTGTGTGCGTGGAGCTTGTGTGTTTTTGCGTTTGTGTGTATGATATGTTTGTATGTGTGGGAAGCGAAGCGAAGTGGCTTGGCATTGCTGTTGAAGACTTGTTGGACAGATCCGACAACGTCCCATTTAACCCGGACGCGATTTACCGCACTCCGATACCTAGGCAGCTAAAAATGCCGAGATTTCACGGGAACGAGGAAGAGCACCACAAAAATAACGTGCAGTTTTCCGAACGCCAGTACACGACGCCAAAGTTTTGGGAACAGTGAAAAAAATGCTGCTCTTGAAAGGCAGCTCGAAAGGAAAGGCCAAATTAGCCGTGAAAGGCATACGTCTGATCCAAAAAGTCGAAACTGGATGATTGAAGCGCTGGAAAAAATATGAGAGTAAATCCATAAATAGAGCAAAGACAGAGCAAAAGTAAATTGATGCGTCCAGCGCTGAATAATGCTGACGCCTGCAGCAACGTTTTCGACGAAATCAGAATGTTTAGCATCCAAATGGTATCAGCAGGTCAAAACATTCGCATTGCACAAAACGCGCTATGGACAGAGAAGATTTCGATAGGTTCCAGGTAGGATCGTGAAGAACGTCCTGATTACTACCCAAAGCAATGACGAAGTAAAAACTCGAGACATAATGAGCGGCGTAGAAAAGAGATAAAAGCGAAGATTTTCGACGAGTCAAGATTGCGCAACCTTCCAGAGCACGACCACAACGGAGATAGGTAGAGAATATTTAGAGAAGTTCCTTTAAGGTTTCCGAGGCGTGCGTATTCTGCAAAAATGCCATCCACACGTCGATTTAATGCAAGACGGTGGTCGGGTCAAATGAAAGAAGAGCTATTCTAAAAAAGGAGGAAATTTGTTAGAGTGCTTTGTTAACAGCCACAAAGGCAGTGAGTGCTCTAAAAAAATGCTCGCGCTGCAAGCGAATGCATGATGTAGCGTATGCTTCTTCGCACGAATAAGGACCAGATCCACTGGCTCCAACAAAAAAGTCCGGATTTCATCCTTGAAAGAATATCCCGCTTGCCAGCAGAAGCAATCAGGCTACTGAAGCTAAAGAAGAAATCGCACTGGTTACAGCCGAAGTTAGCGTGCAAAACTACCACACAGACCGGCTCGTTAAACGTTCTCTTCTAATACGTGTGCCTCAAAGACGCTCGCCAGAGGCCGCTGGCACTATTAAAGGAGAAGCGAGAAATGTGGGTCATAGAATTTGTGAACACTCAGAAATGTTCCAGAGTAACATCCTCATTACAAAAGCACTCGCTGCACATGGCATGGAAATTGAAGCGGAAAGGTATTGATAACAGCTCGAACAAAATCACAATTGGATTTCCAGGTGGCCAACTGACCTGTCGAAGGAGGGCAGACATCTTCTCCAACTGAAAGAACTTAGGGCACACAATCCGCGAATTTAGATTGATCATCAAAACTTCCGTGTTCTTTAGAATATACTATTAGATCGACCTTTTCTATTAGAACCTTGGTATGAATTTCGACTACTCTCTTTTAGACTAGAAGCTGTCTTGGGTTTAACTCGCCTTATTAGAATAGCAATCTCGATAGTTTTTCGACTTTCAAGCCATGAAGGAGGCCAATGCCAAAACGTTAGCCCTAATTTTCGAGCTCCTGGGAAGGCTGAAGCAAGGATACATAGTAGTCAGATATTCTTGTTCGACTTGAATATTATTATCACAGCTCCACTACCACTGAAAATGCTTCTGATTTCTAAGATGACTATGCTGCTGCTTTTCGTAGGCTTATTTCATTGTGAAAACACCTACAGACTAACTGAGAACAACAAAAATTATACAAAAATTTCCCGAGGGTACACGCCCACGAATTTGGTCGAATGTGGTTGAAGTAAGTACGAATTGCCAAAGCCAAAAGCACTCCGAATAATGTTCGACGCTTTGTCAAACAAATATGCGGGCAGCTCTTTTCAAAAGCCATTATTCCTACCGGAGAATCGTTTGTGAACAAAATTCATGATATTCTTGTTGCAAGCAGAATCGGTAAAACATTACTGCTGTGCGATAGGCAGCACCCACACAATTAAATTTGCAAGGAGAGCGCAAAGATCTTTGCAGTTTTTTATGATTCGAGACTGCAAGTAACTCACGAACACCTGACAATATGATAGAATATTGTTTCACTCGCTTACCTTTGGGCTTGAAGACATCTGAAGCATTCTTAAAATGGTCCTCTTAGCCTACCTTAATCACAAAAACACGGATACAGCTCAGGAGATCGTGGATAACTTACATGTAGACAACATTCTTCTTCGAGCAAACATTCCCGAAAAAGCTCTCAAAATAAAGGAAATCCAGAGCGATCGTCGCGAAGGGTGGCATGAACTTGCGCAAACATGTTTTGATCTCAAGCAAAGCCAATGCTGTCATTCCATCGTTTGCAGGAAACAAAAATTCAACTCCTGGGAGTGGAGTTCAACACAAAAACAGATGAATTCCAAGTGAGTATCGCAGAGTATCACTGGAAAACAAGACAGAGACATTGCGAGCCAGATAAACTCAATATACGACCCTATTAGACCCATCGGGTCACTGCTCGTGAAAGTGAAGTCCTTGATGAGAGAAATATATGACACGACTTCAAATAAGATGACCGCATACCTGCAGAACTGCGTCACAAATGGAATACCGCTCGTCGAGAAATCAACTACATGCCAATCACGATCCCAAGTTGCGTAGCCGACTTGGGCGATGCCGACAAATGCCGTAACCTATTAGTATTCTGCGACGCCAGCAAATTAGCAATAGCGGCATGTGCGTATTTGCAGGACAGCGATACACATGCAGCTCCCCAACTCATAGGTGGAAAGACTCAGATAACAAAAATGAAGACATTTCAAATGATACCACAATAACTATTGCAATTTTGAGCGGCACAACTTCAGCAGAAACATTGCAAAGCAAATTGAGGCCGAAAACTGCTTCAATCAATATCGTGAGTGATAGCGAAATAGAGCTGACGCGGATAAAATCAACACACACGATAAAATGCTTCCATCTGCTACTAATCAAAGTAAACACATCTGTCAGATAAAGCAGCTAATAGGAGAAGCAGAAGAGACAGTAGTTAATTACTGCTTCGTGTCTGCCAATTACGGTCCAGCAAATGCTGAAACGAGAGGACTCACATCACACAGATGAAAACCACGATTGGGTGAGAGGCCCTTGATGGCTTGGAGAGAACCCAAGGAACTTTTTGTTGAGCTGTATGGAAAATATCGCGGAATGCGTCGGTAGTTCGAAATTGGGAGAATTAGATCAATCTAAATCAATATTACACGGTTCTCGAGGTACACCCGAGTATTACGGACACTAGTTTCGCTTGGCAAAACCCTATGAAAGTGCTTGCATCGATTCAATCAGAAAAACTTTGACTTTGTAACAACAGCAAACCTCGCCAACTTCCTCAGAAAAGTGGAAATTTGCAGAGATGATTTACTGGTAAAAAAGAAATGCATTTGGCCTTAGAAAATCGCCGTGTAAGCATAGAAAGGTTTTTCCTATCAACACATTTCGCAATTAAAATGTTGTGATTCGATATAAATCGAGAAATCGCGTTGCGATCTCGCCTCATGATACCAGACCACCGGATGCCGAATGATTCGGATCTAGCTCGCCTGATATTAACAAAGATTTACTGCGAGAATACTCACTGTGGCAGAGGTCACGTACTCTCATTACAAGACAAAAAAATTGTATCTCACAGCAATCGAGAGCGATAAAAAGGTTGACGAGTTGCGTAATCGGCATCGGTGTCATGGTCTTCCATTTACAGCCCTCTACATGTCTCCTTCACCAAAAGTCAGAGTCGAAATAACGAAACCATTCCAAAAAGTTCGCTGCGAGTGAAAGTCCCATTCGACTCGAAGGGAAAGAAAAAATGTACGTGTGCTTAGTGTCTATCTACAAGGGCGCTACATTCAGGAGTCATTCAAATCAGCTACTGCTCTCCTTAGCAGCTTCGTTGGAGTCGTGTCAAGGAAAGAGTACCAAAGATAATACGCTCCGACTGCAGAATAAATTTAAAGCATGGGCAGGTAGTCATTGACCACTTGCTCTCAAACAATGTCACGGACGGTCACTCAGTCATGTCATACACCGCCTCCCAAGGCATTAAATGTATTTTCAACCCCCGAGGATCCTTGGATGGGTGGCGTGTAGAAATGACTAGATGTAAAGGAGAAACGATGTTTATGCAGAGTCATCGGTCGTAGAAAACCTTCATTCCCTGAGATGACCATTGCAGTTATTTGAGTTGAAGCGATTATCAACACCAGACCGCCTACAAAAATTATCCTCACGGATCTAAATGAAATACCACTGAGACCGATCGACCTCCTACACGGAATCGCGAAGTTTGCTCTACCAAGCGCCTGCCAAAGCGCAGACGATTCCGACCATGACTTTGATCTGGAATTCATTCAGTCGGTATCGCAGACAGAACAGGCAATTGCACACCCAGAAGCGATTGCAGCCAGTTCTGGGAAAAGTGTAACGCAGAACACCTACAGCTATACGTTACAGTCACACAAAAATTCGAAGCAACCCAGACACACGTTATTCAAAAATCTGCACTTGACTGTGAAGCAAGAATACCTTCCAAGTGGAAACTGGTGCTATGGCGAAACAGTAGAACTTATCGGAAGTGGTGAAGGCATGACAATCAGTAAAGATCAGAAATCAAGAGAGCCTCCAAAACGTCGACAATACGAGGTTATACGAAAAGACATTCGGGTGGCAACTCCGCTCATACCTATGCACTCTGCTCGAAGTTGACGGTAGTACTAACGATCCTCCCACGTATGTTGAATGCAGGATCGGCTAATAACAGCCTAATATGCGGCGCTAATGGCAATGAGTGGTATTTAGGAAGCAGGCTTCAAATCTTGTTTTACCGAAGAATGCAGAGCATTCATGAACTTGTCGAGGAAACTCATTTTCTAAATACCCGTTTCTCTCCTGCACGAACTTGCTTTTGCTTACACCAAGTAGCAATTTCACCAAAATCATAGAACGTCCTCCTTCAGCATTTTGCGAACACGCGGGCCAACTCGTGATAGATTCTTTGGTAGGCAGTCCTCGTTGTTGGCCGATTGGAGCAATCCCTTCCATTGCAATAATTGCATAGGTGTGGGAGCACCACACACTGGTCAAAAAGTCGTGGTCATGACTACACTCAATGCAAGACCGCTGAATGTTTCCGCAAAAGTAACAACAGTGCTGGTAGTCGGGGCCATGCTGAGCAGTTCACAAGCACGTTAACATAGATACATGGGTACTTATACTTACAACATAGATACTTTACAGTTTTGAGGGACGATCCTCTTACCAGCACATGACCTATTTCCCTTTCTCTCCCTCCACTGCTGTAGGTTACCTTCTGGGACTTCCTTTTCGCGAAGAAGGTGCTGCAGACTGTCAAGTCGTGGGCTATGGCCAGAGCAAAGACCCTCTCTCCTTCTTCGTTTTTGACTACTACTCCTCTATCTCCATGTACCCTTTCCATTCCTCTCCTTTCACTGCCAACGTATTCATTCAGATCACCTCCTATGATAAGGTAATCCCTCTCCGGACCTAATCGGATCGCCTCGTCGGGGCTCAGGTAGAACTCATCCTTTTCGTAGACAGGGCAGCCGGCTTGAGGTGCGTACACTGATACTATTGTCCAGTACCCCTCATTCGTGTTTATTCTCACAGCCATGATTCGACTGCTGATCCTGTTGACAGCAGAAACGGAGTCTTTCAGGGATTCTGCCACTGCTATGGCCACACCATATTGTTTGGTGTCTTCTCCGTTGTAGAAGAGTTTGGCACCCTCTCCAATTTCTCCGGCCTTTGCTCCCTTCCAGCGGGTCTCCTGAAGGCATAGGATTTGGATGTTCCTGCGCTTCATAAGCTCAGCGTCTCGGGACTTCCAAGTAAGCGATCTTAAATTTAGAGTCCCTATTCGAACTAACTTCTTTGACCGAGGTCGTTCACTCCTCGGTAGCCCTCGCATACCGTCCATAGAACTCGGGGGGGGGGGGGGGGGGGGGGAGAGGGTCTCGTGCGCCACTTCCGGGTGACGTCCAAGCTTTATCGATGGAAGCTTTTTGAGACTTCAAACATGTTGGTTGTGACTGGGTTTCTCCATCAGCCGGCCTGCCAACCCGAGCCTGACGCTGCTACCGATAACATTTTTGCAATTTTTACAAGGCATGGAGTTGCCTAGGCGGGGATTGAACTCGCACTCCCCCTAAAAGCAGATGCAAGCCTACACTATTATCCAGTCGGCTATCCCGACCCTTCGATCCTTATTTCTAGGACTGAAGAATATTCTCACATGCACCTCTAACCTTCACGCAACCTTCTCTTCTTTGGTGTAGAATAATACTGATAGATGTCATAAGCTGATCTTATGAACGCCTTAAAAGGTCCCAAATATTATTGCCGAATACTGCTTTTAAAATCATCGCAAATCATCCATTGATTTCACCTAGGAAGCGACTTCAATGTGAATGCATTTCATTGTACGTACCCCAAGAAAGTTTAGAGTAAGAAGTCTATATGAAGTACAACGTTTACTTTTCTGCGAGTGTGCTCATTCTGAAAAACGTTGATTTTCGAAAGAAATACAAAGCAAATGTGAGAGATACGATCTATTTTGAATTTTCATTTGCATTTTCTACATAGAAAGTTCGTCGACGAGCTGCTTCATTGTGAACTATCATTTGCATGGTATTTAACTCACCTCTTCACTACTTGGCCTAGGTCCAAAATGTCCTCAAGATCGATGTGAAGCTTTCATTTGCTATTCTTGGTTATAGTTGCACTTGCTTTTGGCTTTCTGTTGTCATCTCACATGTATGCTAGAGACAGCAGCATGTACATTGATTTTATGTATGTATGTATTTATTTATTTATCTATACGCTCACAAATTGCACCCCAAACATGCATACATATGTGCTCGCAATTCCGGAGAACTGCGTGCTCGAAACCGTCTGAACTGTAGCGCTTTCGGAGCTCTCAAGCATATGGTAAGACTTCATGCAGCATAAAACAGAAAAGGTCAAAAAACGGATGACTAAAAGCTCTGCAGAGGAAAGAGAGAGTTCAGAGCTAGAGTTTGGAGTTTAAGCCAAGATTTTTAACAGCCAGTGGAAGCATGTAACCTATAAGTTAAGTCGACCTGTGAGTCAGAGCAGTGGGTGGAGCAAGAAACCAGAACGCCAGCAGCATTTATTGCTATCCATCATGTGAAGGAGTGAAGTAAAAGTCCAATACTGCTCCTAATTCATGGTCAGCCGACGCTTCGCCAGGACTCCAATTAAAGTACTCCAGTCAAGCTGGAGGTAAGATCATCGAGAAGCCTTTCTCGTGAACAATCCGAATATATAATGATCTTTCGATTTTCTTAGATTTTTCGACTTCATTTCCGGGGAGAACGAAAATTGGGTCTCTCAGCCACTGGGGTGTTTCTTGCGGGTATGACAGCACCGTAAATCCTCCACTTTAATTGGAAATTTCGTTTTCAGTACATAAAAGGCTTGAATTAAGCTAAAGTTGAGAAAAGCGTAGAATTCTGATCATTTTGATACCTTTCATGTCATAATTTGAACACTTTCAGCTGAAAGCAGCGGTGCAAAGCAATTCACCAGATTTTTAGACGTTTTTGTAACTTTCAGCCACGTATTTCGCATGACGACCGTATGGAATCCTTTCATTCATGTGTTTTCAATTTCTTCAATTTTGCAGCACCATTTTCATGGAGTGAGTGGTCAGCACCTCGGGTACTTCCTGCAAATATAACATAACTTTAAACTCTCCACTTCGATTGAGATCTTCATTCTGAGCTTTTAAAGACATTTGGAATATGGAAACATGAAATCCCGGGTATTTTGATATCCTTAATTATACAATTCAGGAAGTTCCAGGTGAGAACAGTGATTTCAATGATCGACTTTTCCAGAATTTGCTATTTCAGAAGTGCACTTCCTAGGGAACAACTTATTCTGCGTTTACTAAGACTTCCATCATGTGATCTGATATTCTTTTAATGAATGGCCTCCTGATCGGACGTTGAATTGACCAACCACCATCGACCTCCATTGGCCCATCGCCTTCGCTATTACCGAGTCCATTTAAGAGTGCACCCTTTGACGCATGCTGGTATGCAGCTGGCAGAATGAAACGACCACGCCATGATAAATACTGTTTGACTGTGTATATCAAGTTTAGTTGCACTACCTAAAATCGCGTACAAATTTTCGCTTGCTCAAATTCCCATTTGACGGAAACTGTGGGGCACTGACACTGAACATTGGCCAAATTAGCAAAGAGAAACACTCATTGCTCGCCAGCACTGTTGTTTCTACATTTGCAAGCGCTTTGCACGACTGAGGATTTGAACCCATATGGAACGCAGGGTGTAAACATGAGACGCACACACTACCGCTGCGCCACTGGCCCTTACAACGCTTCCATTTCTTTTAGTTTTGCTACTGAACTTGTACGATCAGGGAACGTGTATCATGTCTAATAAACTTATTTGAATACGAGCCTTTCACTGACTTTTCTACATTATAAATTTTAGCCCCCTACTAAATGGCTGAGTGAAATGTTCTTAGGTTGAACCGGCCAATGGCGCAGAGGGAGTGCATACGTCTCATCGACCTAGATTACATGAGGGTTCGGATCCTCAGTTGTGCACAGCGCTTGCAAATGCTGAAACAACATTGTTAGCAAGCAATGTGTGCTTCTCTGTTCTAATTCGGCCGGTGTTCAGGGTCAGTGCCCCCCAGTTCCCATCAATGGGAAGCTGGGGGGCAAATAAAGATAGCGCTTTCGAAAAAGCAAAAATTGAAACTGCGTGCGACTTAAGACAGTTCAAGTAGACTTGGTCACATAGTCAAACAGTATTTCTCCTAGCGTGGTCGTTTCATCCTGCCAGTTGCATACCAATGAAGAAATTAAAAACTCGTGAATGAAGGGATTCCCCACAAGCGATCACACGGTCGTCATACGAACTACGTGGCTGAAAGTTATAACAACCGTCTAAAAATCTGGTATATTGCATTGCACCGCTGCCTTCAGATGAAGTTGTTCAAATTATGGCATGAAAGGTATCAAAATGATCAGAATTCTACGCATTCCTCAACTTTAGCACGATTCGAGCCTTTTGAGAACTGAAAACGAAATTTCCAATTGAAGTGGAGGATTCACGGTGCTGTCATACCCGCAAGTAACACCCCAGGTGCTGAGAGACTCAATTTTCATTTTCCCCGGAAATGAAGGCGAAAAATCCAAGAAAACCGAAAGATCATTATATATTCGGATTGTTCGCGAGAAAGGCTTCCCGATGATCTTACTTTCAGCTTGATTGGAGTATTTTAACTGAAGTTATGGCCAAGCGACGGTTTGCGACGTATTAATTCCTCGCAAACTGTCGGTTGACCATGAACTAGGAGCAGTATTGTATGTATGCAGTCTATAAGGACATGAGCTGCAGAACCTCTCGATAATACCTTCACCTTTGAATCGATAGTTTCAGAACATTACCGCAAATGCAGCTAAACGATTCTTCATATCGTCATCTCCGTCGGATGCTGGGTGAACTGTGGATGGCAATCGTGAAAGATAGGAATGAGTGGTTCATTGCTGGCGCTAGCATATAAGTGAAGACGAGAGATGATATAAGTGAGTATGAACGTTACCCGAGTCCAGGCATTAGGACACTGCCATCGAGCGTGAGTTGAGCAACCAATCATTTGTGGGCAGCGCCGTAGACGACCAACACATGCGTTCATTATCACTAGCATAGCAGCAAATTGTTCATAAAAGTTCGGAATACATAGCGGATCCAAGTAGCGGCAGTTCAAAGAGGATGCAAAATGGAATGGAAATAATGATTAATTCTAATCAAAGCTGAAGATCTATCACTATGAATACCGAGTTGTTTCACGTTTCCCCTGAGCAATTTCCTAGCCGATTTTTCCTATAAGAAAATTAAACGGTTCAGCCAACCAATCCTAGTGCTACTGTCTAACACTGACTCTTGCTGTCGAGCTACGCTCATCTTGTGGAAATTCCAGGAAACCGGAAATCAAACATTTCAAATGAGTGTCAAGCTTGGCTTCTAGATGTTCTTTTAAATAACATTCCATGAATTACTCTTGAATTACTTTGAAGAGCGTTGAAAGTCTAGTACCCACTGAACTCAGAAGGCTTCCATTGAGTGCAAAAGCCAGTCACAGTTGATTGAAATTTTCTACGTGAATAGAGCAGGAAGAACGAGCCAACTTATGAGCCAAGTAGCTCGATCAATTTGGACCATTTGTTCACCTTAAAAATTGTGGATGAGCATCACCCAGGGAAAAGGAATAAAGTGAGAATAATATTTATGTATTGTGTATGCTAAATCAGATGAAAGGGTGAAGTCAATGATATTGCTCAATGTCCAAAGACATAGCCAAAAAAGCCTAGTTCAGAACGATTTTTCTCCTCCGTGAAGAAGAAGGAAATTCAGTCAGTAGAAGGGGCATTATACAAAGTATCGATTTGCGAGCAGCATGTTATTGGGAAAGCCACGCATTGGCAGCTGAATTACA
Organism: Haemonchus placei; assembly: GCA_900617895.1. Classification (NCBI taxonomy): domain Eukaryota; kingdom Metazoa; phylum Nematoda; class Chromadorea; order Rhabditida; family Trichostrongylidae; genus Haemonchus; species Haemonchus placei. Next base: position 54,245 of record UZAF01016501.1, read on the forward strand.
GCTCCGCAAAAACGAAGGTGAAGCCAGTAGCAGTGTTTTTCTAAAGTACAAGTAGGGAAAACTGGCAATAGATGGAACTTCGACAGGCACCACCTCTGTTGAATGCTTCCCTCAGAGACTGAGCGCTCATATCAATAAGAACACAACAGGCAGACAGATAATCCTATTACTTATCGTTTGAATGCGTTTTTAGTAAAACCACAATCGTAGTTCGGAAAGTTCAAAATACCCATCGAGCCTAAGTTTATCGGAGAGCGCAGAGACGATGAGCGATTAGAGCAGTAACGTTTCAGACGGAACTTGTAAACCTGAACAAAGATCAAAAAATCAAATCAAATGAAAATTCGAGATAGGAGTGGTGATGCAAAGTTTGGAACCACAGCGCGCACTCCTTAGAATAAGGTATAGGGAGAGCTCACTTTGCCCAGGCAATATGCCTTTTGGAGAAATGTGTCCGAACGGTAGACCCAATCCCTGCCCTTGATTACCGTCTGTTATTTTTACAGTGACATCATGTTTGGCTGAATACCAGTGTAACTTTCTGGTTTTAACACGAATTTTTCTGAGCTCTCATTAGGTGATTAAGTTCTGAGAGAAAAACAACAGAGTACAGCTCTACAACTTGAATAAGCATGGGTCGAAGTGTGGCAGCACTCGTTCACATCACATGGTTTATTTACAGCTCATAACAAGGAAAGATTTGAGCACATCGATTCCACAGTCTGAACCGTTTGTGGCATAGATTAAAGTGAGCATCATGTATCTTCAGATGGGGCATCACCAGCTAGGAAAGATAATGAGTGGTCAGCTCGCTAATCAAGACCCACGTACTCCAAGATCGCCTGTGGTCCCTGACTGCGAAAAATGCGCCGAAAATGTGAAATGGTTGATCGCCGTTGATCGGTTTCCCATTTTTCGAGAAGATTTACCATAGGAGTAGGAAATAAGGTTTATAGGCGCATATTGAAGGGAAACTCGCGGTGTGAACCGTTGAGCGATACATGTGTCTCGAGCGAGAGAGATACCTAATTAAGCATAAAGTCCTTAGACTGACTTGTACCTTCTGTTGACGATGGCGGCCGACAACCATGTTTTTGAGAGTCGAAACATTGACAGCAAACATATCTACGCATTCAGTAATGCTGTATGCGTATACGCGAATACTCTCTCCTTATGCGGTATAGCTTGCTGGAAACTTGAGAGAGAACACAACTAGCTATAGCTCTCTAATGATTTCCATTGATCAGACCATGTTTGTGATTTCGGATATAGCATGAGGGCCGCGAGCCCAATGGTCAGAATTCTTCATGACTGCCTTGAACGAATTTTGTTCGCGTTCATGTTTCAATTTCAGAATTTCCTCATCCGCAGTGCGCACTTCACTATGATGGTGAGCCACTACGTTAGTTTCCTTCAGATCAAGATTGCAGTATCTCGTTGCGCACTTTTTAAAATTTTTTTTGAATGGTTCCTTAATGATAGTGGGAGTACTAAGTTCTTCGGCGTGAACCATACCAGTTTTTTTTTCAAGATGCATCTTTGTATTCGACTCCGATCAGAATCGGGGATGCATATTCAATGTGCAATAAACCGACCACAGAATGATGGAAGATTTGGGTAGTCATGGAGAGTACCGACGAGTGATTCTCTTGACCATGCGTATGAGATAGCCTGCTACTTTCCACTACAGCAGCTCCGCACTTTTGTTGGTAACTGTTTCATTATCCAAGCATCTCAATAAGTGTGTGTGCACTTGTCACTGAATTTTGCTTCTTTTTTCAAATGTGGTGGTACCGCGATGCAATTCCAGTCATAGCGTAAACATAAATTTCTGATCCAAAGACCTAATTGTCCGCGGTTTCTCCAGGGATCGATTCAAATTACCATGGAATCTTGAATAGAGACATAGGCGTATCGTTAGAGTTTCTAATGCTATTTGCAAATTTAGAAATTAAAACTGCTAAATGAGTCTTAAAAAAAGTTATAAGCCCTCAAGTATTGCTTGCTCAGTGCATGGATAGGTAGAGCCAATTGAAACATGCAGTTGCCCGCAGCGACCGAAAGGGTCACCGCGACGCAGTGGCAGCTCTCCTCCTTCAGGCGGTCGGTTTGCTTCCCGATGCCACGACATTTTTGACAAAATGTGTTTTCTTTCTAATAAATGCTCTTATACTGTTTTTAGTAACTGTAATAACACTGTAATAATTCGAGCAAGCGCCTTAATCCGGCTATCATTTACGACCACCGCACTCTGGATCTGCAAGGAACTTTCTGTATCATAAAATACATTAAAAGGGATCGTATCTAAAATGCGAGGTATCAGTACGAGGTATGGAAGGAGGGACTTACCGCTCCATCTGTGATAACAACTTTGACATCTTTGAATGTGAGCCGGTCAAACTCATCTGATATTTGTAGCAAAGCGAAACTCGTTTTGAAATTTTTCTGTCGTATGCCAATGTACAAAAAGTCTACTTATGTTGTAGAATTACTCGGTGGTTACTGTGTTTGTACAACAAGCTGATTCTTGTCATGAAGTCAGAGCGAGGAAAGAAAAACACAATTTTTGTGACACCTTTGACAGTAAAAACGGACGATGGTTCTGAACAATTATCATATTGGAGCTCACAGGACTAGTTGCTTAGGCGGTGCGGTTGAGTCTTGTAAGATATGAAAAGGATGAGTTGGTGGGGCAGGGGCTTCGCCACGTAAGAAACTGGCTAGGGCTACTAAATCGGGACATTCTGCAACATGAACTGAAAACACTGCAATCGTTGGTGGCGTTAGTGGCGAAAAATTAAAACTAAAAATAACAAAGGCGTGAAAACATTCATTTGACAGAGAGCACATTCTGCAATAATCTGCGTGTGGAAGCACTCCCTATTTACTAGCCTGAGCTGAAGATCACTGCCACTGCGCCACGGCGGTCTTGCGGACAACTGCGCATTCCAATGAGCACTACCTCTCCATGCATTGAGCATTGTTTAGCTGTTTTAATTTTCAAATCGTTAATAGCATAGATTACTGCCAGTGTTTTGTTTGTAGCTGAGTACAACGGAACTCACTCGTAACTTGGGTCTGGCGTCCTCTCCCCAAACGGCGTGCCGTGCTCGCCGCCCGCGATTGCACGTTGGGAAGGAAAAGATTCGAACTCCCAGTGGAAGGATACGAAAAGTCGGAACCACTGCCGCAGCTTATACTAGGAATTCGGGGAGGAGTTCCGTCACCCCTCATAAATGTAAGGTTAGGTGGGTGGAGCTATCAGTGGTATCCTTTGCGATGGTCCATAAGCACTCCTCCCGCTCCCCCACCCCATCCCCCACGTGTAGTATAAGCTTCTTACTGTACTGAATGACCCGATCTCACAGGCGATGCAGCCATTGGTGATGTGATCCGACCATAGGTATCTTCACATGTGGATCACGTTAATGTATCACTTTTCATGCCCAAAGGTAACTTTGTTCAACCAAACTTTTCGGCGGTAGCCAAGATGTAGGCAGTAGACCAAGATTCAACGAGGGGACAAAGGCCTCTGTTAATCTAGTTCTCGGAGCGAGCGAATGTAATTGCTGGAGAGCGACTTGTTTTGTACGATCAGAAGTGTGGGCGATCCGAAAGAAGGCCAGATGGCATCTGCCCTGGATGCGGATCAAGACGTATATCTTCCATATCATGATGGTCTGAAGGAAACCGCTCGAACCATGTGATCCATGTCACCACTTCGCGACAGAAGGCAACATAAGGTTTCAAGGCAGAGTAGATGTTATGGGTGACCTCGTTGTTCTGTAGTATCACAGAACATCTATGCAGATTCTTAATGGTCTTGTTATGAATCATACTGTACTATTCCAAAATTCTTCTCTCATGACACACGAAAAGTGTCAATCATCACTCCTTATGAAATGTTATATTTTGACTCGCTCCAGCCTTTATATTTTGACTTGCTTCAGCTTATTTTTTCTTTATCTTGTACGAGGGTTGCCTTTTGTACTTTGAGATTTGGCAGCACTAGTGTAGCAATCTAGCGACTGACACCACTATCGTAAAGTTTGACTATTTTGAGGTTACATTGCGAAGTTTGAGCGCGATTTGTGTTGTTTAGACTAAGTTATAAGATTTTATTTAGGCCAAGTTATGGGGTTGAATCGTGAGCATTTTCGCGCGATTATTCTCTACAACATTCGACGTGGACTAACTCAACAGCGATGCATGGATGAACTTAGTCAAATTTTTGGTGATGAAGCGCCATCTAGGGCCAGTGTTTATCGATGGTACAGTGAGGTCGTAGTTTACTCGAAGACGAATTTCGTGGAGGTCGTCCAAAATCAGTTGTTCTCTCGGAAACCGTTGATACTGTGCACAAACTAATATTGCAAGACCGTCATGTGACCTATCGTGAGATTGGGACCACCTTAGGCATTAGTGGGACCATCATACATTCAATATTGCATGAACATTTGACTATAAAAAAATTGTTATTGAAAAATTTGTCAATTCCCCAAAAAAAGGACTCGGGTCGATTGGTCGAAGGAAATGCTCCAAAAATACAATCGCGGTGCTTCGAAACCCTTCTATGACATCGCGTTAGGTGATGGATCATGGATTTACGGGTATGAGCCCGAAAGTGAATAGCAGTCGACCGTATGGGTATTTCAAGATGAGCCAAATCCGACAAAAGCTGTCCGCGCACCAAGCACTTCCGAGCAATTGATATTTAAGCCCACCGTACAAGAACAGGATGGTTTCTCCCCATCCGTATGTCAGCATCGATACAATAAACCTTCGGCGAGGTTTCCTCTTCAAAACGTCTGGCGAACACGGCAATGTCACCTCCAGAAGACAGCACCCAACTACACCGTCAGATCGGGCTCCTCAAAAATTGCTCCAGCGCTACACTTCCACTTCCACTTCAATTCTTAAAGACTATCAAGTCTCTCCCGAAGCTCACGAAGTCGATCATCTCGACAACGACAAACTCAGCACTTCGACAAGAAATCAGCTCAGTCAGGAAGCGTCTTCTGAGCACCTACGAAAAAATCACTAAACTACATGACGAATGGTCAGCTCTTCAACATTCTGATGCTAACGAATTTACCATTTTCGACGAGTATATTGCTAAGTATGGCGGCTATCGCGCTTCGATAACGGCCGCTGTCAATCAAGTTGAGCAACTCGACTACCTGATGAACGCACTTGATCAGGAGTACACTAAAAGAAAGCTCCACATTCCATCCGATTCCTCAGACTCTGCCTCCCACGATGTCAATGTCGGAAAATGGAATTCCGCACCACCTTCGCTCATCAATCTGGACTACTACCATGCTCACCGGCAGTTCCTCCCGATCCAACGCTTCTAAACTTTGTTACCGCTTTTATTCTCTCTAAGCTATACCTGCCAACATTTGATGGAAATCTTCTCGACTACCCAGAGTTCTGGGCACGTTTCGCTACGCTGGTGTACAACAAGCTGCAGCTGGATGATACCATGAAGTTTTCTCTACTAAAATCCTGCTTGCGAGGTCGTGCACTTCAATCCATCCAAGGACTATCTCTGTCAGCTGCCAACTATAGAATCGCCGTTGACATCCTCAAAACCCACTATGACGACAAAGTCACTATGAAACATATACTCTTCACCAAGCTGGCTCAGCTTCCAGCATGCGATCCCGAAGGTCGTCAGCTACCTACTCTCTACAATCGAATGTTTTCCCTCGTTCGACAGTTCTGTAACGGCGGTGATGATTGCAAAGAAACTATATAATAAACTATATAATGAAATATTACTAGTGTATTCAGAAAGCTGGCTTTGATTATTCCAACCAGGATCGGAAGGAAAGGAAGGAAAAAACTCAAGAAACTGTTAATCGGGCTGTGCTCTCAAAGATAATACGAATAGTATCTGTGCCGAATCCAGACAAGCTTTCTCTGAAGGAAGTAGCCACTAAATTTTTAAACGAAATTATTATGTGAGTTGTGAGAATACTATATATCTTTATGATTAGTTATGCAAATCAAGGTACGACCGCCCTAGTGATGCTAATCCTCTTAGTTGGTTACGTTCAGCCGGGAATAATAGCGGCACTTCTTCGTTCCGTGTAATAAACTTAACGTTATGGTCTTTATAGGAATGAAGGAGTACTGACAATATTTAGGCTGAAATGTCTTCTACCTTCTGGGGCTTCTACCTGGAAAAAGGTAGAAAGAATTTGAACGATTATAATAGGAAGCACTTGACTAATGTAAGGATAATACGAGGTCGAACTATAAAGGTTGGGGATTTAGAGAATTTGAGGTGAGTTAGTCAGAAATAATTTTTAAGTGAGGTATTACTAAAGTCAAATATAAATATCAATAGTACTTTTTTACAGTCTATATCTCCGAAAAAGAATAAGAAGTTTTTGTATAGACACTAAAAGAAGGCCACCTGAGATACTCATNCTTGAATAAATAGTGTCTTATATATGAACATATTCTAGGAGAAAAGGAGCGGTAGGAAGCGTGTGAATGATATAGAAGAAACGGTCCAGCAAAAATTGCCTAGACGCACTGCAGATGACATTTAGGAAAAGGCATGTGAATATCTGCACGTAGAAAGAAATAAAGACAAAGTGGAAGAACATAATTAAATGTGTAAGAAATTTAATTTGTTAGTGTAGAGTGTTGTTATTGTTCTCATGCTTAATATTAATTATATTAGATAAATGTAACAAGAATCGTTGTAATCAATTCAAAACGTCAATCGACGCATGGGGACCATCGGTCCAAAAATCACCACCGGTGACAAACGAGGCTATTGCCTCAATCAATATGTAAAAAGTAAACCCGTTAAACGGAACTGATGCTAACCTACTTGGGTTTCCCTCAAGTTAAGGTTAACATCAGCGCTGTTTCAATAAACAAAAAAATAAATGTTAGTGTTACTGAATAAATATAAACACAACGTGAAGTGATTCGTTTCGCCTCTACTCAGACGAATCACTTCGTTACTCACCAACCCCCGAGGCTCTTCGGTGAGTCAGGGGTTAGTGAGTAACAATTAAAATAGACTAGAGGTGGTGAAATGAAACATTAAGAATTAGATATGATTAAAGTAGTAGTATTAGTAAATGTAATATTTATAATGTATAAAACTATAAGTTAATAAATACTTAGCAAGATGAAAGACTAGATAAACATGACTAGAAGAAGAGCTGACTAGAACGAATAAGATATAAGAAAGCTTAGTGGAAAGACTAGAGTGTAAATTAGCGACTAGCAATAACGTGCAAGATAACAAACTTAGTAATAGAGGAGACAGGTTAGCAAAAAGAGAAAAGTAAGTGAAATTACTATGAAAGGCTCTAAGTGAAAACAAAATAGAAAAGAAAACGACCAAAAATGGTTAATACACAGAAAACATAAAAATGCATAGGTAAAAGTAAAGTCGACTCAAGTCGACTCTATGAAAACTAATGAAGAGGTCTGTTCCGTAGTGGATGATATTGAGACCTGCTCTTTTAACGAGGCAATGGTAATCTCGTTACAACCCTTGAAACAGGAAACTTGTATCGCTCTCAAAGACCACAGCAATCAATCTGTCGGCATAATTTCAATGAAAATCGACGGCATCTTATTTCAATGTCGGCAAAACGTGGAATTTTTTACACGAGACCATCAACTAACCTCGGGATCGGTACACAGATGCTACCTAGCAGGCAATTGCGACATACATGCGAAAATATATCACCAACCGAGAAAAGCAAGGAATTTTCGTTCACGGCAAACAACAACCCTGGCTACACCTTTTGTTTGCCAAGCTGCGGGTGCTTATCATGCGGTTGTTTTTTATGTGAACCAAGTTGCCTCTTCTATAGAGTTTACGCAACTCCAGTCACTTCAACGATTTACACAATCTTCACCTGCCTTAGTTGGGGAATCATCGTTACAGTAGAAGTAACAATTCGACAAAAGGACTCCACTACTTCGACTACAATCCAACTTCACCCAGGGCAAACTACTGCTTGGAACGACCTCAGAATCAGTCTTATTGAACAATTGTTCCACAACTACCAATACTATCATCAACTTTCGCACAAACGGACTACTCCACATCCTTGATAAAACCTGCTCACCGTGGACAACTTCAACCCCACAGTGCGGGACAACTTCAATGCTCAACGAAGGAACACGCACAAATATTCAACTGTACTTTCACAGTCAACGCCTGTATGTGCACTCACGGGCTTTACAAAGCTTCTTACACATGCAGCTCCGATAGCGTTGCAGACTTGATGCAACCATCACCTCTGCCATTAATTTCAAAAAACGTCATAATCTTCGCGGAAAATCAAGAAGTTTATGCCAAGACGAGCAGCTCTACAATTACAGTTCGTGGCCGAAGATATGAAAATAACTACTCGGCAATCCAACGCTACATGTACCATTGAGACAAGTGATTTCAATGGATGCTACGACTGCCTCGCAGGAGCCGAACTAAAATTTTACTGCCGATCCAGTGAAAGCGAAGTAACTGCTAACATCGACTGCCCTTCTCAAACACAGGTAGCAGTTTGCACCCCTTCAGACCACATCAACAATCTCAGATTCCACATGGACACTTCGACTGTCTCCATGACAGGCACTGCTTCCTGCCCTGGAGGAACCATACCCTTCACAGTGAAAGGCTTACTTCTATATGTTGGCGACAATCTCATCAAGAGCGACTTGCAATCAGAAGCGAATGTAAGAGACGCTCCTAGAGACACCACATTTTTGGGTCATCTACTTGATAAATTAGAAAATTTTGTCAGCGAGTTTCCGAGCCTGTTTCCAACTAGCTTCTTCATGAAAGCCATACTTTCTATATTATTGACTTTGTTTGTATTTCAATGTATCTATCGCTTTCTGATGCGCTGCACTATTTCAAATGTCCTAAATAGGTATCTTTAGCAAGTTTTTCCGCCGTGGGAGTGTTCTATAGTATCACAGAATAACTATGCAGATTCTTAATGGTCTTGTTATGAATCATATTGTACTACTCCAAAATTCTTCTCTCATGACACACGAAAAACGTCGATCATCATACCTTATGAAATGTAATATATTGACTCGCTCCAGCCTTTATATTTTGACTCGCTTCGGCTTATTTTTTCTTTATCCTACTTATATAATCAGCTAAGTGTGTCTGTTGATGTGTTTGTGTGTTTGTGTGTGTGTGTATGTGTGTGTGTGTGTGTGTGTGTGTCTGACCGGAAATTCATAAATCCTGTCCCCGTGGACCGAAAGCGTTCAAATTTGGTAGGAGTACAGGCGGCAGGATGGGAACACTTTCAGTGGGTCACAGGACCGAACTCCGCCCAAAGGGGGCGGGGTTTGTGAGAAATAAACAATTGAGCGAAAATTCATAACTCATGTCCCCGTGATCCTAGAGCACTCAAACTCGATAGGAGTACGGGCGGCAAGATAGGAACACTAGTGGTGGGTGGCGGGACCAGACTCCGCACACAATGGGCGGGGTTTATGCAAAATTTCACAACTCCTGTTCCCGTGATCCTAGAACACTCAAACTTGATAATAGCACGGGCGGCAGGATACGAACACTAATGGTGGGTGGCAAGACCAGACTTCGTCCACAGTGGGCGGAGTTTGAGCGAAAATTCATAACTTCTGTCCCCGCGGACCTAGGACGTTGAAATTCAGTAGGAGTTCATGCGGCAGGATGGAAACACTTACGGTAGCAGCAGTACCAGACTCCGCCCACTGGGCGCAGTTGGAGCAAAAATTCATAACTTCTGTCCCCATAGACCTAGAACGTTCGGATTTGGTAGGAATAATGGGAACGGGATGGCAACACTCACTGTAGGTGGCAAGACCAGACAACGCCCACAGGGGGCGGGGATTGCACGAAAATAGTTAACTTGGCCATAGGGCGTTCAAACTTGGTAGGAGTGCAGGCGACAGGATGGGGACACTTAGTATAGGTAGCAGGGAAGGACATTGCTCACAGGGGCGGGGTTTGCACGAAAATCGACAATTTGGCCATAGGGCGTTCAGGGTATTCAGATTGCGTCACCATAATAAGGAGGGAAGCCCGGCGTTAGCCGGGCGGCCCGCCTGATTTTGTATGTAAGCTCACCGTACAAGAACAGGGTGGTGACTCCCCATCCGTACATCACCATCGATACAATAAACCTTCGGCAAAGTTTCCTCTTCAAAACACTTGTGTGCGTTGTAGCCCAATGGGAACTCCTACAATATAGCGCGAGTGAAGGTGTCCATCTACCATTTTCGAGGAGAGCGGCAGCGTTGACAGACCTAATCAAGGTGTTGGCAGCATCAACAGTATGGAGTACATTGCCTCTATGACCAGATTGCAGAATGAATATATAAGGCTGGTGAGAAAGTCATTCAGTCAGTTCATTTAACAATATATTCAAGCCATTACTTGTTGGTACAGCCTTATGTAGACGGGCTGATTTACTTCGCGTAAGAGAATGAAGGGGTAACCGTTGTGGCGCAATATTCAACAGAGATCAAGAGAGAAAATATTTAAAAGTTTTTTTTTTCAATTATTGCAGATTTTTCCGCGGTTTCTTTTCTCTCCATATAATTTGAATAATGACTTTGGGATTTTTATAGGAATAATCTTCTCGCTTACCTTGGAAGAAAAGTGTCTAGAAAGTCATATTCATGTTCGTAACAATATGCTCTACTACTTCGAGAATGGTTGGGAGGTGGCAGAGTCATTTCTCTCAACGAACTCTTCGGCGATGGAACAACCAGCCAAAGTCAAGAAAAGAATGAGATCTACTCGTAAATCCGACATATTCACCGATACAAACTCCTATGATGGTCACGTCAACCGTTCGTTGAATAATTGGCTAGGGAACAGAACTCACGACGATTTGGATGACCTGTTGACCGATGTCAAAATGTGGATAGCCTTCAAGAATCGAAACTTCTTCGCCTGTGGAATCCGACTACCTATCAAATGGGAAGCAGTGCTTAACGCATATGGTGGCTACTTTCAGAGAAATCATTAAACACGTCTTTGATGAGATTTCTTATGGTTTTTTAAATGAAACTCTTTGTGAAAAATCCGCAATAATTATGCATCAACCTATTGGATTGTCCGCAAAGTCTCTGCCGATTTTCGACTCCCGGGTTTGTCATCTGTTGTACAAAACGTCAAGAACCTAAACTCATAAATCTATATGTTTTCCGAGAGTGCCACCCTCCCATATGGCCTTGTTCATATTCTGTTAACATTCCTCGGAGTCTATCCGTATAGGACTCGTGTGGAATTTGAGGATCATAGCGTGCATTTGCGGCGCCTGTTGCTTTTATTCTACCGCGCAGGCAAAAATGCGGCTCAAGCTGCGAGAAAGATTTGGTTCGTTTGAATAGACATGTAGGGGAACGTACAGTACGCGAGTGATTTGCGAAATTTAGCCTTTCTGAGCGTTGCCGACACTTGAGGGTGAATCCACCCTCAAGTGTCGGCAACGCTCAGAAAGGCTATCACCAGTCGAAATTGACCAAATCAAATTATTAATCATAACGGATCGGCAAGTCACTACTCGCGGAACAGGAGAAAGACTGAGTGTTTCAAAATCAACCATCCATGATCATTTGCTGGATCTTGATTTGTTGAGCGCCTTGATATTTGGGTACCTCATGAACTGAGCGAGCGCAACGCGATGGACCGCGCCTAAATGTGCGACTCGATGTTAAACGCAACAAAAATGAGCTGTTTCTAAAACATGTGAAAGCGGAGGACAAAAAGTGGGTCAGGTACAACAACTTGGAGCGGAAACGAGCGTGGAGCCTTCCTCGCGAGCCGTCACAAACTAATCCAAAAGCCAAAATCCAGGTGAGGGAGCTTATGCTGTGTTGCTGGTGAGATTGTAGGGGAATCATTTATTATGAGCTGTTGCCGCATAGTAGAACGATAACTTTGGGAAGGTATTATACTCAGCTAGACAATTTATAGGCAGCGATAGACCAGGAGCGCCCAGAAGCGGCCAATTGTAAGGGCGTTGTCTTCCAACAGGGATAACTCGAGACCACACGTATTTTCGGTCATTCATCAGAAAATGCTGGGGCTTGGGTGGGATGTCTTACCACACCCACCATATAGTCTAGACATAGCACCACCAGACTACCACTTCTTAGGTCTCTGCAAAATCGTTTGAATGGAGAATCGTTCAATCTACTAAAGAACTGCAAAAAGCGCCTTGAAGGGTTTTTCGGTTCTAAATCCAGAACCTTCTATGGAAGTAGGATAATGAAACTGTTAGAAAATTGGCGACCTTTACTGAACAGAATGGGCGATGTGTTCTTTAAAGAATGGATTTGATCTTTAAGAGATTTTCTTTTAAGGATGACTCAGAAATCGGCGCTTATCACGTGAATTTTCTTGCCTTGAAGCATATGTGAGCCAATGCTCTGTAGAAATGTCCAAGCCAGATTTTTTCACACACACAGACGATGTGAAAACACTTATCCTTACTATATATAAAGCGCTCGCGTCTATCTGTCTGTTTGTTTGTACGGAAATTCGATATAGCATAAACAGACACCTGGAGAGGTCGGGTCAAGTTTGGAATGGGTTGAGCATATTACAAGACCAACAGAGCACATGTGAACTCAGCGGAGCTCCGCCCCCAAGGGGCGGGGCATGCGTCGGAACTGGGCGTGGCAATGGGCAAATTCTTCTAACTCGCTCTCATTGTGCAAAGGTGAGGGATGGGGTGGGCAAGGCCTTATGCGTGCTGGGCATGCGTAAGCTCAGCGAAGCCCCGCCCACAGTGGGCGAGGCGTGCGTTAAGGTGAAAGCTACTTTTTAAAAATGACTGTAACTTCTTTCGGAAACGTTCTAGAATGCGGAAAAAAGTGGTTAGAGGTAATGGAACAAATGTGGTCAAATTCTCGAAGCGGGCGGGGTTAGCACCAAAGTGGACGGAGCCTAGATCAAAACTTTATAACTCTTTTCAGAAACAATCTGGGATGCGGCAAAAAGGTGCCAAGGTTAAAAGAACAAATGTGGTCAAATCCCGAAAGTGGGCGGGGTTGGCACAAAAGTGGGCGCGGCCTAGATTAAAACTTTATAACTCTGTTCAGAAACGTTCTAGAGTGCTGGAAAAAAGTGGTTAGAGGTAATGGAAAAGTGTGGCGAATCTTCGAAGTGGGCGGGGCTGGCGCCAAAGAGGACGGAGCTTGGATCAAAAATTTATAACTCTATTCAGAAACGTTCTGGGATACGGCAAAAAGGTGTCAAGGTGTAAAAGAACAAATGTGAGAACAAATGTGGTCTAATCCCGGAAGTTACCGGGGCCGGCACCAAAGTGGGCGGGGCTTAGATCAAAATTTCGTCACTCTGTTCAAAAACGTTCTAGAACGATCACCCAACCACTATGATCAACCACTAATAGCTCTGCTCAAATATATCGAGCGTGATGCTCTCAGCAGTTCAGCGTTCGAATCTAGAGAGAACTATCTTATTCTGATTATCCAACATTCCGCTGAATGACTCCATCGTGGATAAGTGGCCGTCGACATATAGTGCGCGCGTTAGCGTGCATAGCCAAACTGGTACACATACAAATACATACCACTTCTACACATATCACATCGGAAGTCAAACACGCACTTATTTAGGAGACACATTCGAGGTGACGCCAAAACATATACCGAGCGAGGGCGGCTCCAGGTTTGCTCAGAAACCGTCTGAACCAAAAAAGCTATCGTGTCCACTATATTTACCTGAGGTGCAATCTTTCTTGTTTTAACCATTTTCCGAGAAGCTATCTAAAGCAGTACGCTTCTTTAAAGGACGAAGCTAGGATGTTGCCTGGCTCATGACGAGTTCCCTGTGCAGACTGCTTCCACAAGTCTTCTGTGCTGACTACCATATATGCTTTCCTATCATCAATAAAATAGCTTCTATTGTGTTAACGTAGACTTCATTTCATTTCGATTTTTTTATTTTGAGCGATTCCGCGCCGTTAGTGTTCATGTCTTCTTTTATGTTAGCATGCGTTTTTCTGAATCGTTTTTTTCTCAGCTCTTCGTGAATAAAACTTCCTATAGTCTGAGTTAGCGGAGGCCACTATTCTTTAAGTATTTTACCATGTCTAGTTCAATTACAGATAAATTTCCAAAACTTTCACGAGCTTAGCAAGGCTCTTGCGCTCTTCAAGAATGCCGTGTTTACATCTTTCGACAGCAGTGACATTCGTAGGTCCTTCCCCCTCCCCACAATGGCCTTTTTTGAAACCTGGACATTTGCTATCTTATAATTATTAACCCATTGGCTACAACTTGAGGCGCATGCGCATCAAACCTTGTAGACCATTTGTCATCCATATATTTCACAATGCTTTGTCGAACGCGTTTGTTATAATGGAACCGTTTATTAGGTCGACGTTTCGACCAACTCGTCGTCTCCAAGTACCTAAAGTAGTTTGGAGCTCTTGAGTGGCTTACCTGAACAAGCGCACAAACGCACTAGGCCAGTTGCAACTACCCCCAGAAACTGAAATACCAAAGCATCCCTGCCGAGAAACCAACCCCCTGCGTTTCCATCAGCGTTGTCGTCCCACTCTATTTCGTGGTTCCTCGATAAAATTGTTGGCCAACTACTCCGGTACGTACCTTCACATCTGCCAAACACTAAAGAATTTCTTGATCATTTTCGTTCGTGAAGCCTTCAAAAAAAACGGCGTAGTAGAGTCGCTTTATGTATCTGTGCTCTATCTGAACGCCAACAACACGGAGCTTTCCAATCGGTCTCTGAAATGCAGGACGAGCATGAAATCTGAAATGCAGGACGAGCATGAAACAGAAATTGTGACGTTCGGATTGACCAACGCTCACATTATGGCTTTGGTCAAGTAATGCATTGATTGTAATATTTTCGAGTAGAACGGGCAGCGTTTCTCTCAAAACCAAGGATTTGCTGTGGGTCAGCGGCTCGCGGTTCCTATCGCTAATTACGACGGTTTTCGGCGCATTGCTGAGATAACTAAGCGATACGACCTCTGCACGTTCCGAATACCAACTACCTGCTCGGCCCTAGCCTAAAAGCACACTTCATGATACGATTTTTGACGGATAATGAAAGATAAGGTCTATAATAATTGCAAAAATAACGAAAAAAGCGCAAAAAACGGCCCCCAAAAAGAAATGGGGGTTGGACGAGTTTTAGGCAGAAAAACGGCGTGATAGCAGTGGTTGAGCGGGCCGAAAATCTGCTCTGTGTCACCCTTGAAGGCCACTGGGTATCCCCAGGGAGAGAGCTGGAAAACCATGTTTATCGTGAATTGCGTTCTTAAGTTTGCCATTTGATCTTATAAAGCGAGATACAATATCATTAAATACTCCTCTGAATAATTATGTTTTAAGACTGAAGCGATGCAGCCGTTCATCCTAAATGAGTCAAGGACGTTGGTACACTGGGTCTGGATAGCTTCTATACTTTTCGTGGGATTCTGTTGAACCTTTTCAGTTTTTTTGCCTGAAGGCTTTAGTATGGGGTTCCATATCTTCAAACCGTATTCGGGCATTGAACCAGGATGTGCTTCATAGAACTTCAACAAAACTGAAGCATCGTGGTGATGGTCTTTGAACACTTTTAGTTGAAAACAGTGATTTGAATTACCGATTTTCCAGAAATTTTTTTGTTCATCCCACCTGTGCATTTAATGGAAACCGAGCAATTCGCGCTCATTCAGAGGTTCAGTTTATACGACACAAGGAAGTCATGCAAAACTACGTGACGGATATGCGGTTATCACGAATTTTCTTTTCCAAATTACTATTGTTTTCAATTGATGTACGCTTTATGATGCATAGAATGTTGATCAAGCATGATGCTCCCTAGAAAACGCCCACAGTTGGGAAGCTTCGCCATGAACTAACCTCTTTAGGTTCTGTGTGTTTGGGTAACTCGATTTACTTCCTTCCTATTCAACCTTGGTTTCAAAATTTCGCTTCAACTCTAAGTTAACATTTTTCCCATGCCCCGCCTCCTGTGAGCGGCGTCAAGTCCTGCCGCCCGACATAGGTGCTCCCATCCTGCCGCCTGTATTTCTAACGAATATGTGCACTCTAGTGCAAGTTTAAATTTTTCGCACAAACCCCGCCCCATGTGAGTGAAGTCCGGTCTGCGACCCATCATAAGAGTGTCAATTTTGCCGCCTGCACCCCATCAAATTTGAGCGCTCTAGGTCCACGGAAACAGGAGCTCTAAATTTCCACTCAAACCCCGCCCACTGGCCGCTTGTGGGCGAAGTTCGGTTATGCCACCCACCATGAGTGTTCCCATCCTGCCGCCGGTGCTTCTACCAAATTCGAACGTTCTAGATCCAAGTTTAAGTTTTCACACAGTCCCCGCCCCTTGTGGGCGGAGTCCGGTCCTGCCACCCACTGTTCCCATCCTGCCGCTTGAACTCCTACCTATTTTGAACGCTCTAGTTCTGTAAGAACAGGATTTATGAAAATCCGTCTAAACTCCGCCCATTGCGGGCGGAGCCCAATCCTACCATTCATGATGAGCGTCCCTACCCTAACTGGGGTACTCCTACCAAATATGGACGTTCTAGGTCCACGGGGATTGGAGTTATGATTTTCCGCTCAAACGATGTGAGCTACGAGGCACGCTCCGCTCATTGAAGAGCCTCAGCTGACGTCATTTATGCTAGGGACACCTTCGACAATGCTGCCCCTAGATCAACTTTTTCTTGCTCTTTTAGTTTTCTCCAAACCTAGTTCAAAATGTCTCTATAAAGCATTTCATTTTTGGAGAACGGCCCGCCCATCGGGGGTGGGTCTCCCTAGTTCGATCTAGCTCACCAACGCACACCTCTAGCCTCCTTTACACCCCAATTTCGAAGCCGTCTTGTGACTGAATTTGAAACCATGGTCCTCAGTACAGCTCTCGATGCACGCCACGTCCACTGTGGGCGGGGCTCCGCCAAGTTGATGTGTGCTGTATACTTCTCGGGACATGGTCCACCCATTCCACCTTGATTCGATCTCTCCAGGCAGATCTAAAGAAGCTAAGAAATTTCGTGACAGGCATACATAACGACAGAGGACAGACGAAGCGCTTTATAGTAAGTAGGATACCAATCCCAAGTCGGTGCAAGCATGGGACGCTAGCACTCCCTCTGCGCCATTGAACCGGCTGAACATGTAAGCATTTCGGCCCACCATTTTATAGCAGCTCAATCTGAACACAGCAACAGTAAGAGTGTGTCCATGCAATTGGTTTCCGATACATCAAGTTATGTTATATAATTTGATTTACTACCTGCACACGTTCATGTGTATGGGTACATACGTGCGTCCGAGGATGCGCGCGGCAAATTGCGCAGCGAAGTGCGTGGTGATTCGAACGACTTTGGCGCCTATCACAGGGGCCCGAATTCGAAGTATAGTAGATTATTAAGGTCAGCTGTTACTACTAATCTACTCTGCTTCAAATTTGGGCCCCAATCATAGGCGCCAGAGTCGTTCGAATCACCATGCACTACGCCGCGCAATTTGCCGCGCGCATCCTCGGACGCACGTAAGTTCCGTCATTCCACTTTCATCTGCACAACTTACGTGGCGGTCACATTATTAAAGTAATACGCGGATATATCATTGCAGTGCAATCACACTTTTTAAATGCCAACGGAATAGACCAAAGAGGCTCAATAAAAAAAATTCGTAGTTTTTTCAGGCTTCAGTTGTTATATGCAACTTACCTGGAAGGGTGACCAAAGCTCCTCAAGAAGATTCAGTCTTTCACAGATCCGTAATCATGGCTAGTTAAGAAGTTTAACCATTCGCCCTGGTCTCTATCGATTGAGCAATGCAGCCATTCTTTCATAGTCTGTTTCTTTGAATTTGGATTTCAATATTTGCGTGTACTATCATTTTTTGAATTGTAGATTTCTATAATAATTCTTTCCGAGAATGTAGAAAATGCAATGCATCTTCGAAGAACGCACTCATATGCAGCAGACAAACATGCAAGACCCAATGAGATCGATAGTGGAGGTTCCAATTACTGGCTCTACTACTAGGCTACAGGCAAGCATTTGTGTAAAAATGATAATTTTTCATAAAGATCGCTCACACATATGATTGGATCTAACACCGAAGATATTATGATGAATCTTTTAAACTTTGTACATCGAATTTCGTTTACGTAAGTCTGCTCTGCTGTGAGGCACGCGCTACTGTCCGTGGCAAAACTGGTGTATGTACAACGGGAAACTTGCTGCCACCCATCCTGCACATTTCAGTCTAATCCGTTAAAAAGAAGAAGAGTACTAGGATAAAGAGCAGGAAGAGCACAGCGCTTATTCAGTTTACCATAGGGTGCATCAGTACTTCCACGATTCCACGAATGATCCCTTTTCATAGGCACAAATTTTCGAATGATTTCGTTCAAGTATAACAATTCGTCATTTTGCTTCTCGATTTTATTGAATCATGAATGTGGGGTGCTCCTATAACACCTTCATGATGCCCCATGGTTTGTGCGGGTGCCAAGTCATATTTTTCT
Organism: Haemonchus placei; assembly: GCA_900617895.1. Lineage (NCBI taxonomy): Eukaryota > Metazoa > Nematoda > Chromadorea > Rhabditida > Trichostrongylidae > Haemonchus > Haemonchus placei. The sequence continues at coordinate 72,783 of UZAF01016501.1, forward strand.
CCCGATCGATCGTACGCAATACGTCACTGTCTTCACGGCGTCATCATCTGGCTGTGGAAGGCCTTGCCAACGAGTGGGAGTGAGGTGGGCTCCATGGTCTTCGCAGCCATCGCTATGCACTTCTCGTCCATCTCTGCACTCCTCTGTGTCTCATTAACTCACTTGCTCACTCACTCTCTCCCTCTTTCATAGCCTAACACTGCCTCGTCCACTGGTCGGTTTCTAGCCCAACTGTGCATCGATTCACGTGTGTGTACGGGTGTGCGAGAGTTTCGCATACTCGCTGTGTGGCCTGAAGCAACGCCACGTTTAAGCGGCTTTCTCAGCCAATTTTCTTTATTGAAAGCCTATCCCTTCAAACTAGCACCGGCTGAATCCACCGGGCTACCACCGACATCGTACTATTCAGACCCGACAACACTGGCGGTCACGATTTCATAGTATGCTTATGAAAATCCTCATCTGCGATTGTGATTTCATGGGCCAAAACCACAGGTGAATCCGGTTATCTTTTCGTCAACAGTGTCATTTAAAACAATACAATCATGAGGAATGTGCTGTTAAGCGTAAAAAACCGTTAGAAAAGCGTGAGCCTTAAATCATCGCATTTTTATGTTCCAGCGTGATTCTTTCTGGTCGCGTGGGACATATAATTATAGATGCATAGTGATCATGTGTTAGTTACTGTTTCTATTGATGTAGATCGTTGGGGCTCAAAATGAATTCAAGACTTCTCATGAACACCGCGATGGTTTCGTAGAGCTCTAGTATGTACGAAACGATAAGCTGTGTAGGCTCCCGAAACTGCGATTGTTGTTTTGCAAAACTCCTATCCAATCAATACATCCCTTTAGCCCAGCGACTGCATATACACGGGTGTTCACTTCTATAAAGCTTCACTAATGTTTGACGACTACTTTTTTCAATCATCAAATTGTGATTATTCTTCTAGGGAAAAGTGCTCAACTTCTGAACATCTTTTGCGCCTGCACCAGAGTCTTGCAATTACTAATGGTGACTGTTCAATACAGTATGCTGTAGGCGGTCGTTTGGCGCGGCCATTCGCAGCCACTTTGCCATTGGGACGCATGGGCTTCACTTGCCACCCGTACAACACAATTTCTACGTCGACCAACTCGTCCAAATCGGCCAGCCTCTCGATCAGCTACCGTCCTAATTAGTGCTGGCTCGCACCCAAGTACGAGGCGAAATAATTCAAGGATTGATTACTATATGTCTGTTCCGTCTCCAATTAAAAGCAACAACACAGACTAACGAAGGGCAGCCGGAGCTTACAACCCCAAAACACGCGTATAGTAGCACATACTGGATGCTAAACGACTAAGTGAATAGCTGCTCGACTTTTTATTTGATCTAACCCAATACAGCTCCATTCATTTCTAAGTGCATTGCCTCCTCCTCTCAGTGGTCCTAACTTTATTTGTTTACTTATGCGCTTAATTCAACACGCTTATACATATGAGCATAAAGAACTCAATAAAAGCAAAAGCAACATGGTTGTGTGAGAGATACAGCAGTCCAAAACAAATACATAGCACGAAAAGGAAAAAAAAACTGCGCAGTAACTATTATTCGTCATGAAGTCTCGGAAATCCTGACAATATCTCTGCATAGGACTTCGTTCTAAAAGTGATGTACTTTTTTCTAGCAACGTTTCATATCTCTGTTGCAGTTCCACGGTCGGAACTGAGAAGAAGCCTTCCTCCAGCACTACTGATAATCTCGATAAGTGAGTTTCAACAGAGTTATTTCAAATAGCAAACATATGTATATATAAATATATAAATGTATATGTATATTTATATATAAATATATAAATATATAAATATATAAATATATAAATATATAAATATATAAATATATAAATAT
>UZAF01016502.1:9305-29049 GCA_900617895.1 Haemonchus placei
CGTTAAGGTGGAAGCTACTTTTTAAAAATGAGTGTAACTTCGTTCGGAAACGTTCTAGAATGCGGGAAAAAGTGGTTAGAGGTAATGTGGTCTAATTCTCGAAGTGGGCGGGGTTGGCACCAAAGTGGGCGGAGCTTAGATCAAAATTTCATAACTCTGTTCGGAAACGTTTTGGAACGCGGGGGAAAAGTGGCAAGAGTAATGGAACAAATGTGGCCAAATTCTCGAAGTGGACAGGATTGGCACCGAAGTGGGCGGGGCTTAGATCAAAATTTCTTAATTCTGTTTAGAAACGTTCTAGAACGCAGGAAGAAGTGGTTAGAGGTAATGGAACAAATATGGTCAAATCCCTAAAGTAGGCGGAGCTGGCACAGGAAAGCGTGGCTAGGACCAAAAACTTATCCCTTCAAAAACTTTCCAGAATGCGGAAAAACGGTTAGGAGCAGTTAAAAGGAGGGTGGTCAAGTTTATAGTGGTTAGGGTTTGCACTAATGTGGACGGCGCTATGATCAACCACTAATAACTCTGCTCAAATATATCGAGCGTGATGCTCTCAGCAGTTCAGCGTTCTAATCTACAGAGAACTATCTTCATCTGATCATCCAAAATTCCGCTGCATGGCTCCATCGTGGATAAGTGGCCGTCGAAATATACTGCACGCGTTAGCGTGCATAGCCAAACTGGTAGAAGATATGTAGCCAAAACTCAAAAGTGGGTTGGTTCTGCACTGAGGTGGGCGGGGCTGGAATCAAAAACTCATGGCTCTGTTCAAAAACGTTTTACAGCGCAAGAAAAAAAAGAGGTTGGAAGGTTCAGGATATATGTGATCAAATCTCCGGAGTGGGTTGGGTTTGCACCACGGTAGGCGGTGCTTAGGCTGACTACGTGACATTCAAGAATGTTCTGAACTGTTCTAAAACGCGAAAAAAAAAGAGTTTATAGAAAAAGTCCTTGAACGTTATCCAACGGCTATATATAAAGCGGTTAGTTTGTGTGTCTGTTTGATAACCGTTTGGGCGTCCTTCCAAATGTCACGTTGGCACGATGAAGAGGGTGAATGTCACGTGATCGCGATTAGAAAACAGTTATGAAATGGAAAGTCAACCGATACTGTTTGTACTGGCAGTTTAACAAGTCGTAGGTAAGCGGTAGTGGGCATGTGGTGCACGCGTTCGTATCTTGATGTGTTTATCTCCACCTTATATTGGTGCCTACGCTTTTGCTGAAGTGAAACAGATTGTCCAGGTTGACGTAAGTGAAGAATGAGTAGAACTATTCAGGAACACATGATCTGAGCTAGATTCCGCCCCACGGAGGGTATGGCGTGGGATAAGAGTGGTTCTGACGGAAGTACACAATTCCTGTCCCCGGGTACCTAAAGCGCTCGAGCTTGATGGGCGGCAGGATGGGAACTCTGAGAGTAGGTGGCAGGAACACAGTCCGTCCACTAGTGGCGGGACATGCTCGAAAATCGCTTTAGAGTTCAAATTTCGAAGAGATACGGGCGGCATGATGCGATAACTGATGGCAGGAGCCAGGCGTAGATTTCGCCTACTGGGCGCGACATGCGTGAATTGTTCATCGCACTTAAGGCGTTCAAATTTAGAAGGAAAACAGGCAACATGGCAGGAATACATGGAAAGAGTAAAGTCCGAAACTGGCAATCCCGTTCAGGAGCCTTCAACATTATGCGCCGTTAATCCACATGTCCTTTCCCTTCAGACATGAGGTATTCGTGTGAAGCGCTGTGAGGATGTTGGCCGATGACCGATTAGCTATACCTATCTGTTGTGTGGATGACCGATCGGTGGCCACTTTGTTCCCTTGAGTGGTGCAATGTTCCAGCTTTGAAGACGTTGAAGAGACGTTGAGGGAATTACCTGTATCACCTGTCGTCCCGTTGATCATCGACTTCCTCGAGCGGGCGAGTGTAACGTCTCCATTCGTCCCTGTCACGAGCCAGAGTGGTCCAGTGAATCGTTCTCGCTTCAGGGACACGAGGTTCAACATTCCTTTCGTTCAGAGCTTTCGTGAAGAAGTCTGACCATCTCGTTGGCGGCCTTCCTGGAGTTCGTTTGATGTCCCGAGGGATCCAGTCAGCAACCGCCCTGGTCCAACGGCCATCACTATATCGCATAACGAGTCCGGCCCACCTGATCTTCGATTTCTTGGCGTAATCAACGGCATCCCTGATCTTCGTTCGGTGACGGAGCTCGGAACTCTGGATTCCCTTCTGCACTTGCGTGTAAGGGGAATTCCGAGCATCGTCCTTTCCAAAGCGCATTGAATAACGCTGACAGCATGCTCAGCCTGCTTTCGTAGAGTCCAGGTCTCCGAGGCGTACGTCAAAGCTGGAAGTACAGCAGTGTCGAAAAGGTGAGCGCGGACTCGGATGTTCTTTGTCTTCTTCACTACTCCCTCGATATTCTTAAATGCTCCCCACGCGGCGCTTTTCCTTCTGCACAGCTCTGGAGCTAGGTCGTTCATCATGTTGACTTCCCGACCTAGATACACATAGCTAGAGCATTCGGAGATATTCGTTCCGTTTAACGTGAAAGGAGCATCAGGTACCAGTCCGTTTTTCATGAACATCGTCTTCGTTAGGCTCAGCCTCAAGCCGATCTTTCCACAAGCACTATCAAACTCGGCCAGCATTCGTTCCGCCTGCTCGATGTTCGGTGTTATAAGCACGACGTCGTCTGCAAAGCGGAGGTGATGTGGGAAGCGGCCGTCGACCTTCACTCCCAAGTCTTCCCATTCCAAATGACGCATGATATTCTCGAGGGCGGCACTGAAAAGTTTGAGCGAAATAGTATCGCGTTGCCGAACACCTCTCTTCACGTTGACAATGACTTATTTATAGAATGGTGAAATCCTGGTCGTGAAGCTGTCGTAGAGCTCACGAAGCATCCTTATATATTGCGTAGGAACACTCTGGTTGCTCAGGGCTTCAATTACCGCTTCTGTCTCAACGGTGTCAAAGGCTTTNGATGATGTGGTCTATTACATTATGGAACTGTCCACCAGGTGACTCCCATGTCCATCTTAAATGAGAGGGCTTCTGGAACTGCGAGTTACCACGGATGGCGTGGGTCGTCATGATAAATTCGGACAGCCTTTCACCCTGCTCATTCCATTCCACTCCGTGAGTCCCGATGTGAAGCTCTTCAGCCGTTCTTCTGGGGCCAATCTTGGCGTTAAAATCATCGAAGATGACCTTGAAGAAAGTGTGGTCTTCTCTGTAGAGCCCCTCCAGATCCATATAAAACGCTTCCAACTCCTCTTCTTCGTAGCTCGATGTTGGTGCGTAAGCAACGAAGATGGTTAGAGCTGGGATTGAGCCACATCTTCTTAATCGCAAACGTCCGATTCGGGTTGTTAAGCTTTCGTACAAATCGATGTTCATGGCCAAGTGCGTATTGACGAGGACACCTACGCCGCCGACGCCTCTACTGTCGCATGTTCCATGGAACAGTTCTTCTCCAGTCTCAAATACAGCGTGCAGCGGGCGACGCCTTCTCGTCTCGGTCAGTCCGATGACGTCGTACTTGATCTTCCTAGCTTGCATCATCAGGTCTTCTATACATACGTGCGTTGAAAGTACAGATCACCATCTTAGTCCTTCTTTTTTTTGAGCAGCCTGTTTTGGCCCTGAGATTTTAGCAGCCTCTCCCGAGCGGTTCTACCCAACGCTGCCGTATTGGGGGCTCCCTCAGGTTCAGGGGAATGAGGCCCATTTCTATTACTGTTTTTGGCGTGAAGATACACAACGTGCAGCTTGCCAGGCTCTGACGTGGGGGCTATTGACTCCGAGGGCTTGCCAGGCTATCCCGAAGTGGACAATGGGCTTTGTTTTTGGAGGCGGCCCCGAATCGCCTCCCAGATACTTCCCATCGTGACTTATTCGTCACTCGAATGCAAGCTTTTGGTCGAGTCAATGGGCAGGATACCAACTGCACAAACAGACTCTCCACACACGTATGCGTGGATCGCCTGCGAGGAACAGAGGGTATATCGACCCAGCACAGCAGAATCAAGGAGTCCATCCCCTGAGTCCACCTGCGCCTCTGGGCAAGTACCGGTGACTTTTGGTCGGCGATTAATTCCCCTATCCGCCACCTGGGGAAGCCCTACGTAGCCTCGTCACTAACCGGCTGGAGATCCTTCAGTGAGAGAGAACCCTCAGTGAAGGAGATCCATAGGTTGAGGGAATATAACTGTAAAACAGCGATCGATAATGGCAACCGATAGTGACCAGTCTCGACTTGTACCGCTCGACATGGAGCTACTACTCACTACCGATTTTTTCGAGAAGAAAAAGGAAAGAGGGATGATAATCCTGTGTGTGACGAAGTGTATGTCGGTGTATCTTTGACTGGAAACTCATACCGTGGACCTTGAGCGTTCAAAGTCGGTAGGTGTACAGCTGGCAGAATGGAAACACTGATGGCAGGTGGGAAACTAGACTCTCCTTGAAAGAGGGAGAGATGTAGGCGAAACTTATCAAGTTGGACCAAGACCGCACAGATTCGATAGGCGTACAGGCAGCAGTACGGGAATGCTGATGGCAAATGACACGATTGAAGAAAGAGAAGAGGGAAAGAGCAAAGTTACCTTAACACATATGAGTTGAGCAAGATCCGCTCATAAGGTGGGAGGCGCTCATGTGCGGAGTTCTGCTCAACTCATGTGTTTAAGTGTGTGTGTGTGTTTGGCCGGAAATTTATAACTCTGTTTTCCTGCACCGGAGCGTCCAAATTTGGGAGGGCGTGGACAGCAGGAGAACCTTACACGGAAAGGAGGGCCCGAAATTAGACGGGTGATCCAACTGGTAATTCGAATAATGTGCACATTCCACTGATTTCTGATCGGAATTGCATTCATGATACTTTGAGAACAGCTCCCGAGATTATGATCGAACAACATGAACATTGCTATTAATTGCTTCGAAGGAGCATGACTTGCTAAAGACTGCTGCCCTAAAGTTGCGTGAATGAGCTCACATCGAATTTGGACTTTTCACCTCAGAGTGCCGGAACAGTTTTTAAGATCAGCAATGAGCGCAATAGATGCTATTGAAATGCATAAAAACTCGCTACAGTAATCAGCTGATAACCTACTTGTCGATGAATAGTGGTATGAGTGGACTACTTACTAACGAATCCTAGACGGAAAACTCTGAATAAAATATTTTTTGGGCGACAGAAAGGAAGGTGTCAGAATGGTAAATCATCTCAAGGATAAATAAATAGCAAGGAGTTACAAAGATGCATGACTTTGTCCCTGAGTATTCAAACGAAATTCAACACAATGGCGACCATCGCGCTAAGGGAAAGATGAATGACAAAGGAACAGCGCTTATTCTTCACCAGCAACTGCAGCCCTATGTGGACTTCATGGCCCAACATAGTCATTTTTTAGGTGCACTTGCAGATATTAATTCTGATTGCATTCGGTAGTCATTCAACAATGAGCTCAATATGTACAAGAATGTCAAAAATTCCGAGGAGCTTACACGGGCTTTGCATCTGGTCGATTATAGTGAAGATACTAATGGCGGTCCTAATTTCAGAATACCTCACTTATTGAAGTTTTCCAAAGGCTAATGCATGAAGTACTATGAGGTCGGCAAAAATTACTGCATCGATTAGTCGCAGGTCCCTTCCAGGAGAACCATTTCAAGCATAGCCCTAAAAGGAACGCAGGAAAAAAATCATTTCAAGTCCAGTTCTAAAGTGACGCAGGTAAAATGTCAAATTTAAGATTTCTCAATTAAAAGATTTCTAGAACCACGTAGTTATAGCTTCACAATTGGTCCGGTTTATCTATTATGCACCACTGCTCTGTTCAGCTACTTCGGATTAAGCGGAACTATGGATACCACTACTTTTGGAAAAAGGCATGCTGTATGAGGACTAGCCAATAGTCAGCTACATGACATATTGATTTGCCGTGTAGTAAACCTATGTTCCCTCTTGAATTGATTGGTTCTTTTCGGTATGGTCGTGAAGAGGCACCATGTAGAAGGTGTGAATTTTGGAACATTGCACTACAGACATTTCTTCGGGTTGCTTTCTGCTGTTTTTTTTTTACAACGGGGCGATTTCACTCGGGTGGCTTTGATGTTGAGAGTACAATAGAATCATTAAATCTACGTGGAAACATTCTGTTCTAAATAAGTGTGATGAGTTGAGCGTTCACCTGAACGGATAACAAGAGGTGTGATTAAAGGTATCAGTGGAGAGGGGCGCAACCTGCATCTCCTGTCTGAAGAGCGCCTACACTGCACCATGACAAATCTCGATGTGCCTCCGTCAACACTCATTTTAAGTGGCACTATCTCCAAACTCTGTTGAAGCAAACTTTAAGCGCTCACATATATTCTTGGAAACTCACCAAGTTGTTCACAATCGTATTGAACTTCCAAACTCTATCAGTTTACCTTAGTCGCCATACATATTAACCCTTTGACGACAACGCGCCTTCTTGTCTGGCGCTCGGGACAGACGCGTTTCGAAGCTTTCGCTTCCGCGGCTCACCGCTGAGCCGCGCTGTCCCTCGGTTGATACATTTTTCTAATGTAGGCATTTTTTTGCTTTTTTTAAGCGTTTTTTATGATTTTGTCTGAACAGGTGCAAATTAGGCAATTATGAGTTCTCAACTTTAGTTAGGTCTGGTTTGATGCAGTATATAGTTTTGGGACTCAAAATGGATCAGTCTGGTCATGGACGATTTGGAGGATGGCTTTGAAAGATTATTGGTCAAACCCGACGAATGTATAAGTGAAGAATGAAACTTTCAAAGCTATGCTTTGAAGATGTCACTCATGGAGAACTAAGATTTACTCATGATTTAGATTCAATATTTACTTCGGTAGGCAGCCTACAAGCAAGGACTCAGCAGCAGTGCTTGCTGCATTCATGACTAATGGGCGGACTCTTGAATCAAGGAATGCATTTCTGTACCGATAACTGAATGACTTGCTGGAACATAGCACCCAATTGTCCGACACTCGAAAAGGCGAAAAGGAATACTAATAAAAGTAGGGGCAGTTGAAAGGAGGGCGAGTTCTCAAAAAATTCGTTACAAACAACTATCTCGAGCTTCTGGAAGTGTTCATGCCCCCACAAGGAGTGTGACTTCCAGGGAGACAATTGAATTTCTTGGTAGTTTGCAAAAATCAGCAATGATTTCCCTAGCCCACTATGTCTATAGTGGTATTTGGCGATTGCGAACCCATTAAATACAAAAAACTCCGAGTAAAACTAGGAATCGAGAAAAACAACCGATGAGAAGGGGTCCACCGTTGAGCCGCGTTGTCGTCAAAGGGTAAAACGGGTAAGTGAAACACTCCCCTGGTTTGTGTAGACGGAAATTTCTAGAAATAATTAAAGCTTTCAAAACATAGATATCCTGCATGAATTGAATGAAGATTCTCATAGGGCATAAATCAGACGATTCTGTAATACATACAAATTTTTACCACACGAGGTGGCGTGAGCAACTTAATTCTATCCTTGATCAGTTAGACCACTCATTATCTGTTACTTCACACGAAGGTGAAAAATAGGTCTAACACTTTTTTTGAATTCGGCAATTCCTGATAGTCCTAGCGATAATCCTTAGAGACTTAGACCTACTTAATACGCATATAGTTAACTTCATGAAAAAAACAACATTGTACGATAATGTCGTAAAAGAATCCGTGTTTCAGTGAACTAGGATATCATGCCCAAAGACAGTTTTAGGAAGGATGGAAGTCGCTCTATTTATAACTGCTTAGATCCCACCAAGTAGGCGCCTTTTTATCTGCTCTCCCTATTCCTTTCCTCTCCCTCATATGGTCCTTCCGAGACCCTGATAAGCACGAACCATTCCCTTAATCCCATGCACTTCCAACAGCTGCAGAGCAGGAGGTAGAGTTAGATAGGCAATAGGATCGTCGCAGGACACGAGCTTATTTCATAACCAGAAAAAATAAACAGGCGCCAGTTGTTTCGAAGGTTCACACCTACCCATGAAAGAAGTTATCACGTCTTCACAAGATGCGTATCTCCTATGGATGGCCTAAAATAATGGCCAACAGATGTGGTTCCGTTAGTGTTGTGAAAGATCAAGGAAGTTCCTGGGTGTGGTGCAGTAGGAAGGAAATTGTCGCGTCGCGGCGAGAGAGAAGCCGCGTGCGAAGGAATGTAGCAGGATATAGCAGCAAGTAAGAAATTCAGGAACAAAAGAACTAACGGTAGAATCATGCCATGAGTAATAATCGCGTAGCGATTGAGCTGTATGAAGATAGCTAGAAGGGTTATAACGAGGCAAATAGCTCCGCGACAGCAGCGTGCGGCGGATCGATTACACAAAAACGTTCCTACTGCCCGTCTCTCGAAGTTCCTTGGCTAGAATAGTATTATTATGTCTGCGGGATTTAAATGTTTGTGAGATGAAGTTCATCGACAGTGTCGTCGCTTTGCATTGCTATATGAAGCCATCGTTTTCATCCAGCCCCAGAAGGCCCCATTAGAAATTTGAGGCGTTTCACAAGAGCAGCTTCAGCAAGGGTCGAAATACTAGGCAAATGAAAGTACGGAATCAAGGAAGCGGATGTAGATGCTTTGGTGTAATATTTTCCATAAACTACAAATAGATCAGGTAAAGCTGAAACTAGGACTCATGGGAAGTGGAAAAAACGCAAGACAAGGTAACAGCCACTGGTCATGAATTTCAGCTCTAGATGACTTTATCCTACTCTCAACAAGGAACCCTAAAAGGCTCGCACAACTTCGAGCCTCCTAGCAAAATGATATTTCGAACATTATAAATCGCAGATCGACACACAACGAAAAAGTGGAAAAAATCACCTCTGCATTGAAATGAAGGATGGCCTGCATAATCGACGACTTTAGATGTAGCAAGATGGGGGCAGGCCAGTTGGGCATAGTAACACCAATTAACACATGGTGGTTCACGCCATACAGAGATGGTCTGAACGAGCAACCAGAGCTTGTACCACGACTGAAAGCCAACGAATTAATTCCATTATCACACCCAAAATTTCATCTTTCCAAGAGTCGAATAGATATGAAATCTTAACGAACCTCGACTAGAGAAAAGATTATTAAAAATTTTCTTCGATTGGAAAAATTCAGAGGAAAGCGCAGATTTCGTCTACTCTATAGTCTGCCTCATGTGAAAAAAATTGTTCCCTTGTGTTCGCATATTATATTAGATTTGACACGTCTAGGAAGTAGGCTGCTGTACGAGGTAAAGAGATAATCTTGCCGGGGAATAGAAGGATGGAAGGCGTGGCTGGTTCCAAACCGGAATTCGATTCTCGAACCATGGTAGTGAGGCCACTTGTCACTACGCTATCTCCGCCCATACAGTAGCGCTCAAAAGTATTCGGCCAACTTTAACTTGCCGTAACTTTTTTCCCAGTGGAGCAAATCGCATGAAATTTTGATATGTTCAACTGAAGCATATTCAACACTATCCAACACTATTCGACTGCAAAGCAGCAATATCCACATAACTAAGGGGATGACGTTTGTAGACTATGCTGAAAGCAAGCTTGTCACTTCTGCAGTTATTCGCACCTTATATGCGTTTTTATCCTCTTCTGTGTTCCGCATTAGCACTCGTACACTTTGGACATGGCAAAAAAGAAAGAAATCCTAGAAGCGCTAAGGCCCTATTTTGGTTTTGATTTCAAGTTCTTTGGGATAGATGGAACATGATCAAAATGCAGGTCAATAGTGGTAAATATTCACACTACACCAATGCTATTTCGCTTGATTAGATCCAGTAGGAAAGGAGTTATGACTGAAAAGTACTAGTGAAGAAGCATTTGGCCGAATACTTTTGAGCGCTACTATATATATTTGCATACTAGTTGGGATATCATATGTCCACGACAGCTCATCCACGACGGAGTCATTCATCACAGTGTTGGATTATCAGAATAAGACAGTTCTTCCTAGATTTGAACGCTGAAACGTTTTGAGAGCAACTCGCTCAATATATTTTTGCGCAGAATTATTAATGGTTGAACATAGCAATGTCCATCTTAGTACAGATCTCACTATGAAAATTCGACCAACCCTCTTTGGCTGTCCCTGACCATTTTCTGCGTGTTCTAGAATGTTTTCAATCATAGCTACAAATTCTCGACCTGAGCCCCGTCCACCTCCGTGCAAATCTGAGTGAGTCAGGTACTCGACCAAATTTCTTCCCTTACCTCCAACTACTTGTTTCCCACGTTTGAGAACATTTTTGAATAGAGCTATGAATATTTGGTCCTAGCCCCGCCCACCCTAGTGCAAACCCCGCCCACTTTTGGATTTTGACCACAGACCTTCTATAGCCTCCAATCACATTTCTATCGCATTCTAGAACGTTTTTGAACAGAGTGGTGATTTTTTGGTCTCAGCCCCGCCCACTTTGAAGCATACTACGCCCACCCTTGAGTTTTGACTACAGACCTATAGCCTCCGACCACTCTTTAATCGCGTTCTAGAACGACATTTCTTTTATAGCCTCTGTCCACTTAATTTCCACGTTGTAGAACGTTTTTGAACAGAGTCATGAGTTTTTCACAAGGACCCAACATTCGAATGCATGCCCCGCCCATTGTGGACGGAGCTTCGGCATACTTACTTATGCTCGGAACGCATGAGGCCTTGCGCACTTCGTTTATTTATTTTTCTGGCCTCCACTCTTCCGATGGATCGAATTATAACCTTATGTGGGAAGTACCGCCCACTGCTGAAACGCTCCGTCTGGGCTGTTTTGAATCCTAGTTCAAATACTTTGCTTAAACACGGCCCACTGTCGGGCATGCACCGCCTCCTGTAAGCGGAGCTTCGTAGAGCTCACAAGTGATCTGTTGGTCTTGACTTATGCCCGAGCCATCCCAGGCTCTACCCGACTTCTGCGGCTTCCTCAGGTTATATCACATTTTCGTACAAACAAACAATCAAACAGACGAACAGACAGACAGACAGACGCGAGCGTTTTGAATTTATGTAGTAAGTATATTCGAAGCTTGAACCGAATGTTCTGCCTATAAGCGCTCCTTGAGTGCTCCCGCGCATGTTTTTTTCCAAAGGTTCGAGGAAGCAAACAAGAAGGTCTAACCAGGGAATGGTTTCAACTTCCCATGGAACTTTGAATAGAGACTTAGGTATATCGATAAGGTTTGAAAAGCCATTAAAAAATTTAGAAATTAAAAATGCTGAGTGAGTCTACCAAAAAAGTTGTGAGCTCTCAAAGTTTGCATGCGCAAAGCATTGAGAGATAGTGCCAGTTGATATACGCAGTTGCCCAGATGTCTCGCGCAGTCTCATGCAAGACGAACATATCGCTCCTTTGGCTATCCCTTTCCCGCTCTCCCATTCCTCTTCCACATTCCATAACGTCGAAGAAGAATGAACGGCGCCCGGTCCCGATATGATCACACCAGAACATCCAGAGTCTTCCATCGGTCATTGTTAAAACTCTGGCTCGGCTCTTCTCGCGGCACCTGTCGGAATGCAAAGTGCCCACGCCGTGAAAAACAGCACGACTGTATTGCTGTATAAGAAGGGAGATCCAGACGATATTGGCGATTATCAGACAATCTGCCTGCTGTCTGTAACCTATAAACTATTCACACACGTCATCCTCAACAGGATTGGCATAACATTGGTGAAGGACAACTAGCAAGGTTCCGGGGAGGGTTCAGTACAATCGGTCACACCCACACTGTCAAAAGGCTCATTGAAGTATCGGAAAAGTACAGGATGCCGCTATGGCTAACGTCCATCGATTTGAATAAAGCCTTCGATAAACAAAAGAAGAGGCAATCGAAACTTAGGGCAACGAGGGTGTTACCAATCAATATCTAAGGATGCTTCGTGAGCTCTACGACTTCACGACCAGGATCCCGCCATTCTATAAAAAGTCATCATCAATGTAAAGAGAGGGGTTCGACAGGGCTATACTATTTCGCCCAATTTTTTCAGCTCCGCTTTCGAGAACATCATGCGTCATATGGAACGAGAAGGCATTGGAGCGAAGGTTGACGACCGCCATTTACATTATCTCAACTTTGCAGACGACATCGTGCTTATAACATTGAACATTGAGCAGGCGTAACCAATGCTGATCGAGTTTCACAGTGGTTGTGGAAAGATTGGCTTAGACTGAACTTAACGAAGACGATGTTCATAAGAAACGGAATAGTTCCTGATGCTCCTTTCACGCTGAACAGGAGGAATATCTCTGAATGCTCTAACTACGTATATCTAGGTCGGGAAGTCAACATGATGAAAGACCTAGTTTCAGAGCTCAGCAGAAGTAAACGCGCCGCCTGAAGAGCATTCACGGATGTCGAGAGAGTAGTGAAGAAGACAAAGACTATCCAGCTTTGCGCTCACTTTTTCGACACTGCTTTCCTTCCTGCTTTGACGCACGCCTCGGATACTTGGACTCTACGAAAGCAGAATGAACATGCTGTCCACGTTACTCAATGCGTTTCGGGAAGGACAATGCTCGGAATTCCTCTACACACGTGAGTGCAGGAGGGAATACCGCCCGCAAGAGGAAAATCTATGATCACGGGACAACTGGTGATACAGGTGATTCTAGATATACATGTGCTTGAATAAATGTACACATCAGTCTATCTAATAATACGTATTGAATTATATGTCAAGAGTAGATCTGGATAAAGAAAACGTCGAGTTATGTTTGGAAAAATAGAGTAAAAGGGTCCCATTTGTTAAATACAGCCGCAAGAATCTCTTTGAGATTTTACAATAACAGGTCAAGGACACCATGACGACGAACATGAGATGAAGGTAGAGTAACAACTAAAAACTTCAGAGTAAAAACTAGCAAACGTGGAATTACAAGAGAATGATATGGATGAAGGAAAAATAAGATAAATTACAAGAGAATGATATGGATGAAGGAAAAATAAGATAAAGTCTTTGATGATGAATTCTGCTTCGGAAAAGTCCACTGCATTTGACTTCCATTCGGAATCTAGTGGCGACTTTGTATTTGAGATATATAATGACTTACAGTGTCCAGCCGATGTGCAAATCGGGGCTTTTACCCTTCCAGACAAGTCTGGCACCAATAAACCGACCTCCAGGGAAAGGAAGCTAAGTTGGCCTAGACGAGTATCTTTCTGAAATCGATCCTAAGACCATGTGTGTGTATGTGTGTGAGGTGTGCAAAAAAAAAATGCGTATAAAATTGATTTCACAGAAGGTAACGGGAAGAGTCCTTGATATTAACAAGAATTCATCAATGACAAGGTAGCAAAGAACGCCAGATACAAAAAACCCGTTCGTGTTCCACAGCGACAATGAAAAGTATATTGGCAGCAGGTATACTGTACAAAGCACTCCAAGCAATTACACACGTCTGGGATTTGGCCCAAATAATATCGTACAACACCCTCCCCAGTCGCTTCATCAGTGAGCTGCTACGTGGCGATCCCTCTTATAAAGGGGTTGAAGCGGCACGATCAATCGAATGGTGTTCACCAGCAATGAAAGACAGGCAAGAAAGGGAAATCCTCTGCATCATGGACTCGAATAGATGCTGATTCCACTGCGCAAGCCCCAGTCCGTCATTCCTCAAGCCCAATGAAAACATTCTACACGTAAAGCGTTACTTCCAGTAATCGGCGGTGCCTGTTTTAGGCTCAAACGATAGTCACCTTGTTGTGCGAAATTCTAGTCGTTCAAATCAAAGTGTTCATCCATAAATAATCTAATGTTTCAGCTCCAAAGGTTCATGGAGGTTGTTGGCGTATGCACGACGGCAATATACTTCACACGCACAGTTCTAAATGATATTTAGTTCTGCGTGCTATCCACTCCATTAGCCAGGAGCCACTCGCACATGCATGGAGGCAGCGGTGTGGCAAGATATTGAGAAATCGACTGAGTAAAAGACCTGTGTGGAAGAAAAGGGCGCGGATGACTATCTGAACCTTTATTCTCAAAAAATATTCTATCAAAATAATAACACCTGAACATTTCCAAATTTTCCTCTTCTCAAAGAAAATTAAATGGTTGAATGGTGAAGCCAACAGTTGCTTGCGTTTGCCGTCCGAATTTTTCTCGCAAATTCCAATCTTGACGCAATATAACAGGGTTGAGACCTGACGAACTTTGTTTTGCAGTATATGATAAGCCGTATGAGAAGCCGTGCAGTATATTGGGTAAATCAACCGCTATTCAGTACATTGGTGCACACTCTCAGTCATAAAATGCGGATGCGTGACTCTACCCGCGTGGTCGGTTTTTGCCCTACTCTGTTCCTGCATTCGTTCTGCCTCGATGAGGGGCTATTTTATTTCTTTCACCTATTTCATCGATTGTGAACTGCTGCGGACACCCCTGTGGCTGGTCCTGTTGAAGTTCCTTTTTATCACCACTATTGGTTTCCAATTACAAGCGTCAGTAACTCCTTTCACCCCTTTGGCTTCTCACCATCAGGACTGCCTTCACAAGAGGAAACAGCCCTGTGGTTCAACAATTAATTCATGTGGATCACATGTTGCGAGTGTGATCAATAGCCTTTTGACCGTGAAAGAACTAGATCTGTCACGATATTTGGTATTACGGGAAGTGATACTAATTCTTGCTTGCCCTGAGAGCTCCTGGGCTTAATACTTTTGACATTATCCAGACTCCTTTAAAGGCACGGTTCACGATAAAAATGGTTGCTGAACAGTTGCCCCCGATGTGTATAAAAAGGACCCCTTCGCGCCCAAAAACTAGACGGTTAGGGTATATGTAGTAGAAGCCCTGTTCCCGATTCGTGCGGCCTTCCCGCCCCTCGATCGATGTCACGCCAGAGTGTCGAGACGATACAGATTGCAATTATTCGTTTTAGGACCCACACACAATCAGCTGATTCCGGAGTGATGATTTCTCCCATTCTTTTTTCCTCTATTATTCTTTTTGCTTCCGCGATCTCTTATTTAATTTCCTACCGTAAGAGACAGAGAAAAGTGAGCTATTTTCGCTGTTATTAGGGTTTTTCGTACTTATGCTTATAAGTGAATGAATTTTTGCTTATCGTAGTCAGTTATTTGTTGTTGTTTTTTCATTTGTTTTTTCCTTTCTCACTTCGGATACACCGATCCGCGCAGTTTCTTCGCCTTCATCGCACTATTTTCCATGTTATGTTCCATTTTTCGCCATAATCTGGATTAGCCAAAATTATCGTGAACTGCGCCTTCAAACAAGTGATGATTTCTCGGCACACTGATAATGAATTATGTCCACTGTAGCAAATGTGAGATCCTTGCCAAAAAATGCTAACTTTATGGCGTGTTCACTGTCCTGCCACGATTTTGAGTGGTTGTTTAACAAATATTGTACTAAGGTACGAAGCACAATTTGCAGCCTTCACTGTACGACAATTTCTCTTTCTATGAGGACGTCAGGTGCGACAGATTGAGGGAAGAAAGTGACGTTGTTCTTGTTCCATTGAAGAAGTTCTTATTTACTGTTCTTGCACGCCAAATCCCTTTTCGACGCTTATGAAATTGTCTCGTGTGATGTTTCCTTCAATATAGGCAATGACAGGCTTATTCTGGTATATAGAACGTCTAGATGCTCCGCGGAACGCGATTCTCAATTGGTGAGGTGTACTACCGACCTGCCATCCTGCAATACTCCCTGTCCTGTGATGAGAGATTTCAACTACCTAGAATGAAAATGAAGTGGCATAACGTTCCATCTTCATCTAGATCAGCGCTTTAAAAATGCTTGGTTATCATGGTTCTACGCAGCATGTAAATATGCTTACTAAAGGACGTCAGGCACTTGATTTGTTATCGTAACGAAGCTGGGATTACCAAACAGGTTCTTGTCACCTCCTCTTAATTTCAAGCGCACACGCCTCTTTCCTTTTCGGTGAAGGCTTAAGTCGTAATAAATATGATTGTTAAAGGAACTTCAGTAATGATGGAATGTCTTCGCCGTTGGATAGTGTTGATCGAATAGGCGTTTTTCAGCGTCTCATTCAGTTGAAGAGATATATGAAACTTTTCCTCTCATACTAAATCACTGCACTTATCTCTTTACTCTGACAGAAAAGGGCGCCAGTTTCTCTCATGCCTATTCCTGATTACTTAAGGCAGTGGTACAAACTGAAAGAAAAACATACAAAAAGGGAATTAGGAGCACAAGACTAGATTTTGTACAAGCGCAGTGCTTATAAAGTTAGCAAGAAACTTTTTAGATCACTGTTTAATCGATGAAGAGATATTAACGTCAAAAACCTAGGCGGCCCTTCACAGATAACAGTAGATTTAAGTGGAAGAAAGGTATGGGATTCATTAAAAACATGAATATTGATGAGGTGGGACAATTCTCTTTTTTGACTGCGTTAGAGCAGATTTACTTGCAGATAAAGCCGTATTTCAGTACTGTGACTATGGTGATCCAGCTTCTCCTATCGGTAGGAGAAGCTGAATCACCATAGTCACATTCCAAAAATGACCGATTCAGTTTTTTCAATTAGTAGTATAACGGTATATTTTAAATATTTGCTTCAAAAATGCTAATAAATCAACGGTAGTCTCTGAAGGGTTCCATGTTTTCTATACAGATAGTACAGAAATCAAAACTAACTGGAGATACTATAAGATTAACGACTTTATTTTACCAATTACTTGTTATCTAACAGCTTTTGTATTTTGCTAATAACATTTATGAGCAGTTAAAAGGTGTACCTCGAAGAGACAACTTTAGTCCTCTTCTAGCCGATATCACCCTTTCAATAATGGAATATAATTCTGCAAAAAAAAACAGAGGTTCAATAAAAGTAAGCTACTTATTCCATATAGCTATATGGACCTACTAATATTACATAACCAGGCAGAATCAGATAAGAAGAACAGTTCTCTCTGGTATATAGGAACACAATTGTGCTAAAAAAAAAAACAAATTTGGATGGAAGAAATAGCAACTATTTAGACAACAATTTTGGGACAATGCAGGGTGTCCCAAAATTATTAGAGATGATTTATAGCAATATATTTGAAACTCTTCAGCTGCGAAAGATGATGGAATTTCTGTGCTTGCTAGCTAACACTATGTGCTACAACACGCTACAACCACATTTCAGAGCACCCCCATTAGCGCGGATAGAAGATCAAAGTTCGCTCTCGACTCGATCGCATGTGACACGCAGGTATCCTTCTCCATTTCTTCCCAGCCGTCCTCCAGCTTTTGCATTCTAGGACTCCAAACTGGGACTGCAAACTTGACAGGTCCTCTTCTAATCAGGGAACATATGGGGGAGTCAAGGGAGTCAAGTTCTGGAAAATAAGTTGGACATTACTTTTCACCGATGAAGCCGGGCAGCTGTCGTCGGCACCCCACGCGGGCAAGCTTGGCTCTGTGGGCTGGAGTAGCGTCCTGCTGGAAGGAATACGAGAAGTTTCAGGAGCGTAGACGGATCAGTGTTTCATTTACTTCCATCAGTACGCCGTTTGAGTACTGGTCTTGGTCAATTTTCACGCGTGCACCGAAGAAACCACGAGCGGCTTACAGTTGCCTGTGATTTCCTCGAAAAACAACGTTTCACTGTTCTGATAGCAACCATTTTGTGAGATATTACACGCTAGATGTTTCTTTCCGGGATGCGAACGTTTTGTTTGTTGAGGGATGGTTTTATCGTAAAATTTTTTGGCCAGAGAAAACGAAGGGTTGCGTGTCATCACTCAAGTGCGTTCGCGAGTTTCTGTATATTTTGGCCCTGCAGTGTCTGTTGAGACCAGAATTGAAGCGAAATTTCTGCATACGATAGAAATGGCAGTGAAGCTTCTGCATGGCATTCTCCCTTCGCGATAACTCCTGTAAACCGTGCCCGTTGAAATCCTTTTGATGGGTCACCCAGGATCCCGACCGATTGGCAGACGGTCCATTTTGATAGTCCTATCTTCAGAAACATTCTACCTTTCTACCTTTACTGGTTTGCTCTGATTTAGTCTTCTTTTCTATATCATTTAATAGCCTCCTATACGGTTATTATAAAAACCCCAAGTAATTTCATTATGCCCTTCTACCTTTCGCGTGTAAATGATGACAAGTGGCATTGAATGAGCCTTCTCCATCTGAAAGATATTGGAAGTTCCACATTAGTGACCACGCATATTGCAAGGAATCCTCCTTATGCAACTAATTAAAAACAGGTAATATGAATTTGACAAATGATTTGTATCGTGGAAATTTCTGAATTTTGGCGTCAATAATTTTGGGACACCCTGTATAATCAATGGTAGAGTAAGTACCAAACTATATTAAAAAAAACTGATGATTTTAGCTCTAACGTTATCAGATTTCCTCATAGTCATACTAGTATTTATATTACAAAAAGCACCAGTGTTACATACAGAATCATTTAGAATTGCCAACACGTGTTCTAGGATTGAAACGTTCAACAAAAAGTGGTAGGAAATGATGGACATTCTCTCGAGAAATGGGTATAATGAAGAGTTTATAGTTACTAGTATAGTTAGATGTATACATAGAAATAAACTTATTTGTTACAAGTATTCTATCAAGGATACTCTCAAGAATGTCACCAAACTGGTTAGAGGAATTATGAAAATTTCCCATATCGTCAGTAGTATAACTTATTTTTCTATGTGTACTTTATTTAATTGTATTGAACAATGCATTTCTTACATTCCTTTGTCCACTGACCCCAGACCACTGACGAGCCTCAGGGGAACGTGAAAATGGTGGCTCGACTGGTGAAGAGGCAAAACGAGCCATCTTTTACTTCATTTCACTTATTGTCACATTATTACGTTTTTTCACACTATTTAACAAGCTCCACTAATTCCAATTTGTTATACTTTACTTATTGGATCTTGACTGGTAATCGTTGGACCACGAGGGAAATCCGTGTTCAACGAGGAACCAGTTCCGTCTACGGATTACATTTGTTTTTTTTCAAGAAGCTATTCCTCTTGCACCGGTGGTGCTTTGAGGATCGGTGGTCCAACATAGCGTCGGTGACGCTTCTTATCCTTCTATTTGGATCAAAATAAATAACTAAATTATTATATGTACATTTTTTGCCTAGTGCCTTTATATTCCTCGTATATTCCTTATACTTGTTCTAGTCATTGATGAGTGTCTTGAAAATAAGTAATTATAACTATTTACCTCCAACAATCTTTTGTTAGTAAAATATAATAATATTTGTTCATCCATTAATAGTACTTCTTTAATATGCAAAATGTTTACTGATCATGCACACTATGCAGATGCACACCTTGATATTTGCTATAGCCTCGCGCGTTTTTTTTGCTTTTTGTTTTTCTAATTCCTTCTGCTTAATTTGTGCGCAATCATTATCCCATACGTACACTCCTACGATGATTTTTTAAGAGGGTCATATCTCTGATAAAAATAAGGATTAGCGCCGATGGGAATAAGCAAGTCAAAAATGGCAGGAGGGGTCAATTTTTGGCGCCCCCAACGCTAGTCGTTCCAGTTGGAACATGCAGGGGGAGCCACATCCTGGCAGCAGCCCTGCCAAACCTTCGGGAAGATCCCTCTCTGCGTGTGGGTTGGACCGCTCATGCGCTCAGATCTTACCAGGGAGGGGTAGTCTACTTATCTTGGAACGTTGAATTCAGACACAGATAAATCGATAGAGTTTGGAATGCTGTTTACGAAAATGGAAATTAAAACTGCAAAATGATTCTCCTTAAAAAGTT
>UZAF01016502.1:29506-75026 GCA_900617895.1 Haemonchus placei
CATTTTGCAGTTTTAATTTCCATTTTCGTAAACAGCATTCAAAACTCTATCGATTTATCTGGGTCTGGATTCAAAGTTCCAAGATAAGTAGACTACCCCTCCCTGGTTAGGTAAAAAAATGTTCAAAATGCTTCTAACTATTACAAAAAAACAACTTTCCAAAAGGTAAGGGGTAAGGCTAGTAAATATGTATCAAATCAATCTGGCAACAAAATCAAGGGATGCATCGGTGTAACAAGACATGTAAAGTTTTGCAGCATCACTAATACCGATAATCGTGTGGTATCACATGACGGGTCTGAGCATTGACACGTATAAAAAAGCAAACACAAGTTGCATTACGTCTAATGTAGTCTATTGCTTGACGTGTAATGACTGTGGATCACAGTGCGTAGGAACGACGACAAGAAAAGTAAAAACGAGAATAGGGGAACATATTAATAACATACATAGCCATAATCTAAATACACCATTATACAATCAATTCCTCGGATGTGGTGAAGGGATATAGATAATAATATGGGATTATTTGGAGTCTAACGATAAAACAACTCTATTAGAAAAGGAGCTGTTTTGGATTAAACTCCTAATGACTGCTTATCCGTCTGGATTCAACGATAACATTAAAGGTTATGGTAACATAAGTGATATTGATAACCCATTAATGGAAAAAATAATCCTCCCTTCATTCTACTCAAAATTACTAAGGAAAGAAGTAATGAGGAATACGCAGTAACAAAAAGAAGAGGAGAAAGAGAAACTATATAGAGATTTTCGGATGAACTGGTTAATAGAGAAGTGTTTCTCAAACCAATTTAGTGTTATAGACTACTTAAAAGCCTGCGTAAGAAAAAATTAGCAAAATAATTGACCTCTCCTTATCTCCGGAAAAAAAGTAAAACATAAATCTAGATTTCTGATACTTTGTTTGCTAGCTTATTTTCGATATAACAACACCAACATTGATAAAAAAGAAGATAAGAAGTTTCATAATATAGTTATCACTTTAAGCAGTAGAATAATCGATGAAATACCTTTTAATCGAACCTTCAAGTCACGATCCGTTAGGGATATTTTATTTGGTAATAGTGAGCGATCAAGCGAATTCATGCCAATAAGAATCGTATATAACTATAATAATACATTGTCAGCTAGACTATGCAATTGTGTCAGGTAAGGAGTCAAATGATCAATGTTGTGATCTATCAATAATCTATTGCAGGAATTGCGCGGAAAAAGAGTACCGAGCGGAACCAAGCGCAAATAGAGGCAGTCGACATTTCGCAACACTGACAGGAAGCCCGCCGCTCTTCCCGTTGGAGAAGAAGCCCTTCCAGTAGTTGCGCACTCGCGAATCAACCCCCCTCTAGGTTCCCCGTTTTATACCTTCACCTTATTTGTGCTTGAGAGTCTATTACCGATTCTCGATTACTTGTTGTTTGGCCGGTATCGGTTGCAATGTCTTCTTTTATTTTGAATCTCTCAATATCGATACCTCCCTTTGAAATCTCTCCACAGTATTACCTCTGTAGCACCACCCCACTGTTTGTTTTTTGTGTTATACCATTCTTTTGTTTTGTTGCGGGTTGCCGTGTAATAATTCTGACTACTTTGTACGTTGTAGGTTGACGTGCAATAAAAGAATTGCATAAAAGGCTTGTGGTGATCGTCGAATCGGTTTATACCACGTGAGTATTTGACCGCACTTCCTGAAAGAGTAGGTTACACCGATTATTACAACAAAGTCTTGAAAAACCTTGACAAGGGAAAACTAGAGGAGGCGATTAGAGGTAGTTGTGAATGCCATACTGAGGCTGTTTGAAAGTATGTAAACGAAAAGAAAGGGAAAAGACCAGCTCTCAGGTGAGTGGCAGCGAACGGCTCATAAAGAGACTGCGCAGGGAAATCAAAGAAATA
This sequence comes from Haemonchus placei, assembly GCA_900617895.1. Taxonomy (NCBI): domain Eukaryota; kingdom Metazoa; phylum Nematoda; class Chromadorea; order Rhabditida; family Trichostrongylidae; genus Haemonchus; species Haemonchus placei. Next base: position 31,424 of record UZAF01016502.1, read on the forward strand.
GTAACCCAAGCCGACATGGCGCTAGCGCAATTTTTCACTACTTCTGAAAAAAAGGCGCCCATTGTGTTGGAAGCAATCAGTCGCAAGATCAGCACAGTATTAGCACTGGTTGAGAGTCTGAATGAACAAAGCATGGCCAACACGACAGTAAGTCGCGAGGATGTAGAAGATATACTGCAAAGGTTATACGATGTAAATGGGTGTGCCCTGTGAAAGTGATTTATTAAGTTTAACAACTGGAAATATTAGCAAAATTAACGATTTGCAGATCGCAAATGCTCAACTGCGAAAAAAACGCTTGGAAAAACGAAGAAAAGAACTCTACGGGCCAGAGCACTTGTATGGATGGTGATCCTATCCGCACAGAGAAGCGCTAACAAACAACGATAGTGATAGAGAGCTTTCGTTGAAGTTGAAGGAAATGAAGTCATTGAGACGAGAGACGACCCTATATTTGCCGAGTGGGCCAACAGGTATGTCTAGCGAGGGCTCAGAAAATGAAAGTAGAGTTAGCCAAATAGTGCGTAGTAACACTTGGATAGGAGGTGTAGTGGATGAAACAATGAGGGACTTCTTCCGCCCACTAGCTATGCCCGACATTAAGGTTTTTAACAATGAATCTAATCAAAAGTTTGAAGATTTTATAAGAGCCTCCAAATTGAAGTATCCGCGTAGGGCGTACAGCGAAAGGATCGCAAGGAGATTCCGGTAGGATACTTAAGGGAAGCAAAATTACATTACAATACGTTATCCAGTGCAGTCTAGAATAGTCCCTTCGACACGGTTGGTAAAGAACTGAAAAACCGCATGAGACTCGAAAGTCAAGAGTCTCAAGCGGAAGCATTGAGGGCGATGTGAATGTTGAAGAAGAAGGAACATCAGTCAGTGGTGCAGTTCTGCCTCGAGCTAGAGCTTCTGTCATCGAAAGCATACTCGAGCTGCGATGAAGTAGCCCTTGCACTTATTCGAGCAGAAGTGTTGCACGAGCAGCTCCGTGAGTGGCCGGAGGCGTACCACTTGTATGAAATCCTAACCAATGAAGAAGGGTATCACTTCTATGAACGTATGAAGGACGCTGCATTGAGCATCGAGCACTTGCGCAAGAGACGATATGACTTCAGTGAGAAGAAGGTGGATAAACCAGACCTAAAACAGCAAACAACTTCAACGGAAGTCCCTTACTTCGACTCCGGTCGTAGGAGTAAGGTCCTCAGTGCGACACAAAATCGCAAGTTCAAGGAACAGCAACCAAAGATGGTTGAGAAGACACCCATTACAGTCAAATGTGCAAAATGTGGCAAGAAAGGACACAGCACAGAAGAGTGTCGGTCGAAAAAGGACAAAAGAGAGGCAGGTAATTCGTTCAGTGCCACGCTGAAATGGTGGTCCTGCAGCGCAAGCACGCCAGGCACGAAGGTGTGTAACCTAACAGGCATGAAACATATGGTCAAGCTGCAGTGTCTGGGGTTAAAGCTCCTGGCTATGATCGACACTGGATCGCAGCTAACTATTAAGCCGCTAAGCTTCCTGCTTAAAGCGGAAAAAGCAGGAGCAGATGTCGACACCGTCTGTAAAAAGGTGAAAGCCCGAGGTATGGAAGTTTTCGACGCTTCAGGAAACCTGATGAGCTTCGTAGGGTGCAAGAAGACAGAGCTGAAACTCCTTGGAGGAAGAACAAGCTTTGTCCAGATGGACGTAAAGCGACTCAAATATGAAGTCTTGCAACAAGGAACACACGCTTCAGAGGCACTCTGGATAAAAATACTGTTCTTATCTCGAAATGAAACACAAACGGATTGTGACAAGACGGAGGGCGCACAGTGAAAGAATCGAAAGAGTCGGAATTCAAACACACCACAAAAAGCGCTTATGGCTGTCGTAGCAAAGAGGTCATATGTAAAACCAAAAACTTGTAGTAGAGTACAAGTGAACAGCATTCGAAAGATGCCGTCCTGTGGTCACACAGGTAACTGCTTGGTCGAGAGTGGGGTGTGCTCAGTATCCGAAAAAGGAGTGGCTGAAGTGTCAGTCTTTAACAATCTCGATGAACCGGTAATCTTCAAAAAAAGAGGAACAATCGCCGAGTGATCGCAACACAAATGGGTGGATCCTCGGCTTGAAGATGCCAAATCAGACATGCTGGAGTTGCCGAAAGAGCATACTACAGAGCGAAGGATGGAGATATATGGTATATGGTATATGGTATGTATATATGGTATGTATATACAGTAGCGCTCAAAGGTCTTCGGTGAAATGCTCTGACGCTTTTTTTTATGTAGAGCATATTTCACCCTACTCAACATTATTTGACTGCGAAGCTTCAATATCCACAGATAGAGCAAGGTGTTTGTTGCGGTAGCGGATTTTGCTAAAACTAAAGTTGCTGACGTCTGCACTTATTCGCACCTTATGTGCGCTTTTCTCAACTATTGTATTCGTCGCACCGCTCGTACACTTTAGACCCGACAACAAGGAAAGAGATTCCAGAAGGACCATCGTCTGTATTTTCAGTTGATTTTGAATTCATGATGCTTGGAATATCTGGAAGGTGACCAGATTGCAGTTAAATAGTGGTAAATGTTCACAACCAACCTATGCTACGAATATTGAAATTTCGCATGATTCGATCCACTGGGAAAAGAGTTACGACTGAAAAGTACGACTGAAGAAGCATTTCACCGAAGACTTTTGAGCGCTACTGTATGATATATGGTACATGGTATGTATATATGGTATTTATATATGGTATATGGTATATGGTATATGGTATATGGTATATGGTATATGGTATATGGTATATGGTATATGGTATATGGTATATGGTATATGGTATGTATGTATGTATGTATGTATTTATGTATGTATGTATGTATGTATGTATACATGTATGTATGTTCAACGGGAAACTCGATATTACCTAAAAAACACCTTCAGAGGTCGGGACAAGTTTGGGATGACATATGGGCTCTGCGGAGCCCGGCCCGAAGGGGCGGGGCAAGTGCCGGAATGGGCGCAAATCGCCAAACGTCTTATTTTGGATTCGAAAAGATCCAGACACGGGGAAAGAAGGGTGAAGGTGAGTAATAGGTTAACAGATCAGAGGGAGACCCACGAGCAGTGGGCGGAACGTTCTCGCAATGGGCGGTACTTCCTCCACAGGTTAATAACACGATTCGTCGAGGCCGTAGAAGCCAGGAAAAATCAAAAGGAATGAGCAAGGCCTCAAGCATGCCGAACACGTGTGAATTAAGTGAAGCTCTGGCCACGATGGGCGGGGCGTGCATTCGAACGTAAGATATTTTTAAAAAAATATATATATATTATATTATACATATATAACTCTTTCTAAAATGCTCTAGAAAGCGAAAAAAGTGATCAGGGGCTATCAAAAGAAGTTGTTCCAATTCCCAATGTGAGCGGAGTTTGCACTATGATAGCTGGGTTAAAAAAATTATAACTGCGTTCAAAAGGGTTCTAGAGCGCGGAAAAGTGGTCAGAGGCTATCAAAGAAATATGGTGGAGTTCTCAAAGTGGGCGGGGTTTGCGATAATGGGGTGGACGGAGCTAGGGCCAAAAGTTCATACCTCTGTTCGTGAAGGTTTGAGGTGCGAAAAAAGTGGTCAGAGGTCATTGAAGAAATACGGTGGAATACCCAAGGTGGGCGGGATTTGCGCTGAGTTGGGCGGGGCTAGGGCGTAAAATTCACAACCCTACATAGTCTGAAATGGTTCTCAGCCGGAGTGGAATTTTTTGGCAAACACAGGAAGATTCCTCATCACAATGTACCTCCTTATTCAAATTTTAGTCGCAATATCGTTCACCATAAATTTTTTATGAATTTTTTGAAGATAGTGTCGGCTTTTGCTTCGTTTCATAATTATAAGGTCACCCTGAGAAATTAAATGATTTATTAATGTTGATGGCATATGCACAACACTTAATAATCTATAGCTCCTCCTTGTTTAAGAGCAACATTAAAGAGTCTGCGTGGCATACTAGAAACTAGGTTTCGAAGATGTTCCTCATCGATTGCTCTCCATGCTTCGATAACTGCCGGCTTCAGCTCTTCTGTGCCCTGGAACTGACGGTTATTCGCATAAACCTGTCTGACTATTATACCCCAGATATGTTCCATCGGATTGAGATCGGGACTGCAGGCTGGTCATGGCAGGACGCTTATTTATTGGCATTGCAGCCACTCATCCGTTGCACGGCTCACATGAATGGAGGCGTTGTCGTGTTGAAAGACATATGTAGTTGAAGTGACGGCGATGGCATAGAAAGGTTACTAGACGTTCTGGTAATCCCTGAAATCCATACTGCAGCTCACGACAGGTGAATCCAACACGACATCATTGCAGAATGCATCCCACGCCATAGACTTCCTCTAACGAAATTGCGACCGCTAAAGTAGACTGGCTCCTTTCTCAAGTCGCGCCAGTACCGCTTGTTTCCGTCAAGACCGTCTAGATTGAAAATCTCTTCATCCGAAAAGACGACCTGAATAGGAATTATTCAGCTCTATTTGAGATTTTGATGCAGATCTACCTTTGCCCAATCTCTCCCTAGGTTCACCTTTGCAAATCCGAGTGGAGTCCCTCTGTGGCGATCGGTGATTCGTGGCACCTTCTCCATTGCTTTCCTGGTGATGTTCTCGCATCTTCTCACTGCTCTCCAGACTGTAGTTTTCGACACAGAGNTGACGGCGATGGCATAGAAAGGGTACTAGATGGTGCTCTAAGACGTTCCAGTAATCCCTGAAATCCATACTGCAGCTCACGACAGGTAAATCCAACACGACATCATTGCAGAATGCATCCCACGCCATAGACTTCCTCTAACGAAATTGCGACCGCTAAAGTAGACTGGCTCCTTTCTCAAGTCGCGCCAGTACCGCTTGTTTCCGTCAAGACCGTCTAGATTGAAAATCTCTTCATCCGAAAAGACGACCTGAATAGGAATTATTCAGCTCTATTGTGAGATTTTGATGCAGATCTACCTTTGCCCAATCTCTCCCTAGGTTCACCTTTGCAAATCCGAGTGGAGTCCCTCTGTGGCGATCGGTGATTCGTGGCACCTTCTCCATTGCTTTCCTGGTGATGTTCTCGCATCTTCTCACTGCTCTCCAGACTGTAGTTTTCGACACAGAGGTTTGATTTTGACCGGTTCTGGTTCAAGGAGGACGTACTGTTGGAAACAGCCCTTAGAATCTCCCGCTCGTCACGGGCAGTCAGTAACCTTGCGTAGGCGTCCACAGCTGGTGTTACATCTGAGGACAATAAGGCTCTCCAGAAATCTTCGGATGGAGCAGAGGGTCCTCCCTATTTTCCTGGAGATGGCTCGCTCCCAACTTCTTGGAGAACCCGAATTTGAGCCTTCTCAACAGAGGAAAGCAGACTACCACCAGCCGTGTTGACAGTCAGGTTTAGAGATGCATTTGCTACGCATGCTTTCCCCTATAAGAATCTTGAACGATGAAACTTCTTTTCCTCCATGAACAATTGTTCACTTTCTCAGGGTGATCTTATAATTATGAAACGGTGTAAAAACCGATAAACTGTTCTAAAAAAGCTCAGAAAAATGCAGCTGCTACTAAAAAATGGGTACCTAGGTTATTCGTGCTGGGGGGTCCGTTCATGAATCTAGAAAAAATCCTGAATGATTGCTTCTTCTCAAAGTGCAAAATTTGAGGGTGACCTCATAATTAAGAAACACACTGTATGTAAAAGTCAACATAGATAAGGAAAAGACCCCTATTTGGTTGGTTTTTTGCCGACATACATTACAATTATGAGGTATGAGAATGTGCCACGGACCCTATTTCCACCTGGAATCTCAGCGGAATGATTCATCATGGACTCGCCATGCACCATCATCCGCTTGAAATATAAAAAGTATTTGAAGTATATGTAAAAGTAAACCTAGGTAGAAAAAAGACCCCTGATTGGTTGATTTCTGCCGACATCCATCACAATTATGAGGTGCGAGAATACTCCGCGATTCCGATTTTTATCTGGAATTTCAGGAGTACGATTGGACGGGGGAAGCGCCATACACTCAACATTCGCTATAAATATAAGAGGTAATTTATGCATATGTAGAAGTCAACCAAGCCAGAAAAGACCCGACTTGGTTGATTTTTTTGCCGACAACCCCTGCAACTATAGGATTTCTTAATACATGCGTGCATCTGTTTGCCCTAAATGAACCATACGCGATCAACCATTCAAATTCTGTATAGGTAACAAATAATCGAATTATATCACCACAGTTCCTCAACGTGACGACATGATTTTATATACTTGACCATATATGCATGGGCATAGGCCGGCCTAAAGGCTGCAGTCGCATTCGTGTTACAACACCTTATGTGCCTAGGAATACATTCATGGATGAGGGCAGCCTCGAATGTGGACCAACCTCCAGGGATTACCAGTACATTTACCAACTATTTACTCTAAAATTCCATAGATAAGAGCGGGTGAACATACCGGTGAAAAATGAATTGGAAAAAATCGAAATTGAATGCAGTCACCCCTCTAACTTGATGGATGGATAAATTAAACTTCGAAAGAGAAGTTAGGAAGAAGCTCCGCCCCTCAACTCTAAACCCCGCCCACTTAATAAACAATTCATATAGAAAAATAGCGATTTTAACGGATCGCTGTTTTTCTATATGAATCGTTTATTAAGTGGGCGCGGTTTAGAGTGAGGGACGGAGCTTCTTCTTAACTTCTTCTTCGAAGTTTATTTTATCCATCCATCAAGTTAGAGGGGTGACTGCATTAAATTTCGATTTTTTCCAATTCATTTTTCACCGGTAGGTTCACCCGCTCTTATCTATGGAATTTTAGGGTACATGAAACTTTTTTTGTTACAGTACTTGATCTTCTGCCTTTATGGTTTTCTTACTGCTCTTCAATAATTAACTCTGTCTTTCCTGTTTCCATTTTGTTGAAGAAAACAGATTGCTAGGCTCTATAATATACCCGATTACATAGAAGCATTAAAGGCGCGGTTCACGATGAAATGCTTACTGAGTTTTTCCCTTAGGAATACTCACTGGCCCCCATGAATGATAGAAGAGACCCTCTCGCTCCTAAAATCTCGACGGTCCAGGGAATAGTGGAAGCCCTGTTGCTGGCTTGAGTGGCTTTCCCGCTTCTCGATCGATGTCACGTCAGACGAGTGTCGAGGCAATACTGATTGCTTTTATTCGTTCTAGGACCCACACACAACAGTTGATCGCCGAGAGATGAGGCAACGTTTTTCTCCCATTTTTTTCTTCTGCTATTCTTTTTGCTGCCGCGATCCCTTTTTTTAACTTCCTACCTTAGGAGGCTGAAAAAGGTGATTATTTTTGCTGTAACTAGGGTTTTTTGTTTACTTATGCTTATAGGAGAGTGAATTTTTGCTTACCGTAGTCAGTTATTTGCACCAGGACCCCACTTACATAATGAAGCACTGTGCGCAGCTCGTCCAGACGCCCCACTCTTCTTAATTCTTCAGGTCTCATTCTCGTCAGACCCCTTTTTAAGGTTTTTTTCGAAGCATTTTTCACTTCGGAAACACCGACCCACGCAGTTCCTTCGCCTCCATCGCACTATTTTCCATCTTATCTTCCATTTCTCGTCATAATCTGGATTACCCAAATTATCGTGAACTGTGCCTTTAATTAGTATTTATCACTGTTATTTGCTAGAATTTTGACGAATTTTTTGCGACATCTTTCCCATCTTACCGCAGCAATGGACTTTGGTAGGAAATGCACTCTACCTTAGCATTAGTGAGGTGTCGAAGATAGATTTCCCATATACAGCATTGAATGAACCCTTACTTCCATATACATATGCTCTGACATAATGGATTGCTCTCACGCAATTTTTTCGTAAGGAGTTGACATCAGGCAAACCCTCAAAGCTGAAATATCTTTCGAAGGCATTATCATCAGTATATACAAGTCATCTCCCTCAAGGTGGCACGGCAGTTTTACTCTTTCGCTCAGATCTGTGATCCATTTTTCTAGATATTCCAACCTTCTCCCTCCGAAGTTCAGTGCTTCCACCCGAAGCTAGGATTATTTCTTTGATGCTCTTCTCTTCTTTGCTTTGATGGTCCACAGTTTTTGATCGTAAGGCTAATCGGAGTTGTTCAACCTCAAGTAGCCAATAACTACAACGTTTCTGTCCAACTTTGCCACAATTATTCCTTAAGGATAGTTTCCAATTCCCAATCCAATCCAAAGCTTGAGTCATTTTTATTTATCAATGTTACAGTTTTGGCTCATACTACTCTGATCTGATTATCTTTACAGAAAGAGCTACAGATTATCTGACAAGTACGTGAAATCAGTTTGAAACATTATTACTGTAGATAATATAACCCTGCAGCTCGATATAGATTCTCCACACCTGATTCCAATTGAATTTTTGCTCCATTTTTGGCCTTTTTTATTGTTGCATGCATGATTCTGATTTGAAGAGCCTTTTCTTTAACTTTAAATGCCGCATTTTATGAACTGAACATTCCTTTTTTCTTTGAATGCTGAAATTTATACTTTAATAGATCTTTTTTTCTTTACCAAAAATTATTCATGGTTTTCAACGTGTACCAGGTTACATCATACATTAATGTGTGGTCAGGTGACAAATTTCTGACCAAGTACAATTGCCAAATAGTAACCAATTCACTTTATCACCGCCTTCATCCGTGTGTGTAGAGGTGACGCAGAAGAAATGATAGATAACGGTGGCTTTTTCACAGTTTCAATGTCTCGTAGCTTATATACTGCTAAGAGAAAGTCAAAAAATAAACCAAAGGTTAAGGGGTGTATCACATCCAAATTATCTGAGGAAAGAAAAGGGAGAAGAAGGTATAAACCCGACGTACAATTATTCTCGGCATGACGTCTGACAGTAAATGTTATGCAGTTTCTATGCAGATCGTGTTTCAGTTTCTGCACCTCTTTTGAACACTCTTCGCAGAAAGCAATGAGCGGAACTAGAGGAAGCAATTTTGAGGATGTTACCTTAACGCAAAGAAGTCAGGAAAGCGAAGAGCATAGATGCGCTTATCCAACAAGAGCTGCTGAAAGAGCTAGATTGAGAAGAGCCCAGGAGGGAGAACAGCGGAGAGACCGTTTAGAAAGATATGCAGAGACAGCTAGAATGCGGAGAGAGCAGGAAGGAGAAGAGGAACGACGACCACGTTTAAAAAGCATCGCTGAAAGTGCAAGAGCGAGGAGAGAACAGGAAGGTGAAGAGGAACGACGATCACGCTTAGGAAGGGTTGCAGAAAGAGCAAGAGCGCGGAGAGAACAGGAAGGGGAAGAGGAACGGCGATCACGCTCAGGAAGGGTTGTTGAGCAAGAGCACGAAGGGAGCAAGAAGGAGAGGAACAGAGACAAGCTCGCTTAGAAGGACTCGGTCAAAGGGCAAGAGCACGAAGAGAGCAAGAAGGAGAGGAACAGCGGCAGACCCGCTTGAGAACACTTGCAGGGAATACGGGTTTCCCAATTGGCAATGATGTTTCTTTCGATGAGCACTGTCGGTTTGTTGCCAATGCTGAGGTAAGACTTTTCCAGTTGTTCAGGTCGTTTTATTAAAGAATGTGAGTCACTTGTGGGAACCATGCTAGAATATAGTATGTGCATTCTCTCTCCGCGATGGAAAGCCTTTGTGGGCAGATTAGAATGAGTCCAACACAGTTTCACGAAAAAGCCTTTGTTCGTTAGCTTGGCTTCACTTGTAGCAGTACCCCTGTCGTTTTATTATTAATAAGCTATTAAAGCTCAAATCCTTCAATGTTAAATGAAAGCGTAACGACCTTTTCATGGTCTATAAAATATTTCGTGGTGTGATTGGTCTGAAATCGATGATCTTTTTCTCCTAACTCCGTTGTCTCTTAGAGCTAGAAGGCTCAAGCTTGTGATCCAGCAACTTGAGCCTGTTTTGTGGTGCAACTTTTCCACGCTCAGGACTGACATGAATACATAAGGAACAGTAAAAAGATTCAGGTTTCATTTAAGTTTTCAGATTTTAAAGAGTTGCCTATAGTAATCCTAACCAAGGCAATTCTTATCAGTGATCTACTGTGCTTTACTTGTTTCAGAACCCATTCTCACGCTTTAACCTTGTTTTATAATACTTTTGCTATTCCTCAGTTGCTACGTTGGATCCGTTCTGATAGTTTTGTTACGTTTTACTTGGTCAACTTTCCTTACATCTCATTCTCCGACGACGTGTGCTTGCGCATGTAATACATAAATAAAACACAACTGTTGCCTCTTCAGCATTATAATTTTTTTTTGATGCAGCGTTCGGAAACCAACGTCAAGTACTTTCTGGTAGAGCGCTTAATCTTTAAAAGGGCTTCGTTGGTACCGTGGTAGGTTTTTGACGTAGCTGGCAACGACCTACCACAAGAAAATTTTCTTCAATGGAGCAACTTGACACAATTTGAGCGAACGTTTGACTTTTTTAGAATACAAAGAGGCGAACTGTGAAAAGGGTGATTTCATAACAACTGTTTTAGGGGGTGTCCTATCACCTTGCATCGAGCAGTATAAAGCATTCCCTGGGATTCGTTACATTTGAAGCATCAAGAGTCCCGAGCAAAATGGTTAAACATTGAAATGGGTGCTGAATGTGTGACTTCTAAATCAGTTCCACTGGGGAAATAAGCAAAAGTGGGCATTGTATTAATGTATAGAACAATGGAGACTCGCCAATGGGCTCTAATTGGGCGGTGTGTATCACATAGAACCATATTTCGATTCCTCAAGAAAACGTTGGTGAACTGATCGATGCCTAAGGTATGCCAAGCTAGTTGAATTGAGTAGAGTCCCAGTTATAACGGGCGTCGGGTGCTTTTAACGACAAAGTATACAGAGCTAGTTTCAGAAAGCTGAAAAAAGAGGATGAAGATTATCATCCACCGAAGAGCACCGAGATATCTGACCTATAGTGAAAAAAATTACAACTCTTCAAAACATTTCTAGGACTTTCGAAAAAAATATGAGCTCGGAAAAACCAAGAATCCGAAGAATTGGTAAGGACGTGACTGAAGCATTGAACAGAGCGAATGTAAACTTTGGATCAACTATTCATTGGAGGTGGAATGGGTGCGACAATGTATATGAGATTTAACTGAAAAACTCGTAAAACCGTTCTGATGCGCTTAAGCACGTGTAATGGCAGATTGAAATTAGAAGATAAGGAGAGTTTGAATGCTCTCCGAGGACGGAATACGGGAAAGTATTGGAAATGTGCGCGGTCTAGTTGCAAAAGCGATAGCCGATGGGACCATTGTAGGAGTAGAGGCCAAATGCAAAAGTTACATTGTACACTAGTTGCTGCTACAACCAGAGATCCCGGCAAGGTACGAGATTAATTGGCCGCTGAGGAAGTAGTGGGTGGCGTGTACAAAAAAATCGCAGAAGTTAGTAGGAGCTTTGAAAAAAGGGTTGAAAGTATGTGGGATTTAAACAAAACAGGTGGTACATTCCAGATCTGGAGATTGGTTAAGAAGTGTGTAGCATGAACCAACGATGACTCTTTTATTCCAAGTGAATTACCAGTTTGGGTCTACGGGGAACGAAACACCCGTAGACCCAAACTTCATGGTAACAATTTTGGTCAAAGAACTGGTCCGTCGTCACGTACGCTTCGTACGTACGAAGGCCTAACCGATAAGCAATATCGAATCAGATGAAAGCATCAGAAGCATAAAAAACAAACCCGACATGTTGTGCAGCTTCCATTTGGCGAAAATGGCCTTGTAGCGCTGGCTGTGTCCACAGCTGGCATGCAATCAAAACGAAACAATGTCTAAAACAAAAATATTGGACGAGCAAAGACCGAAGTCATATCCCGACCAGTGGTAAGAACACGAGCACTGCCTCTTGATTCAGAAACGAAATGGAGTAGAAGAAAATAGGCAGTGTTTACAAGCAACGCCTTTCGTTCCCTTCTTTTTTTAACCTTCACCCTTCACCGGAAACCCTTGAACAAATCTCGCCGTCCCTTATGAAAGCGACAACAATCTTATCAGCCGGTCTATGGTTGTACTCAATTGTATTGGGGATGTCGGAAAAGTCTTTGCACATTTTTTTTTAATTTTTTCTAAATTAATTGCTTCCTTCACAACACCTAACGATTAGCATATATTTGAACCACTGTAATCGAGAATATATTTCTTTTTATCATGCACCTTTTGTATTCTGTTCGCATAGAATTAATGATGTTTCTAGGAGAAAAACTCGCCCATTCACATCTCGAGTTAATTCAGATCATTGAATTCTTTGTTTTCAAATGGCTCGATAGCGATAGGAACAGGTGATAGTCTGTTGTAGCATATCTGATGAATACGGTGAGCGGATCAGAACATGCCATCCCGAGCTCCGAAGTTTCTTCTGTGTCTTCTTCGCAATGTATGGGTGAGCATCGTCGTGGAGAAAGTGGTCATCTCGCTGTTTCTCTCGTAGAACTGCAGCAATGCCATCCAGTTGAAAACTGTGGACTTCGGCGGTGATAATGGAGTCCGATGGCAGTAACTCTCACGGAACGATCCCCATACCATCCAACGCAGAGCATTGCCTTCTTGACTTGGAGTTTTGGTTTGTATGTAGATATCTATGCTCTACGCGTCCAGGCCATCGGCGTCTCCTCATCTGTTAACTTGGAGAGAGAGCCTACTTCTCTCACCGACGATTAAGTCATCAAGCCATGCGAAGGAGCGTCGTAAATTCAACAGGTTGAGGCATGTATTTGAGCTGGTTACCACTCACTCCATAGGGCCCATACTCCGAAACTTACCGTGACGAAACAAATGGGCAGCTATTGTGATGTGACGTCCATTCAGCTCCTGTACCAGGTCGTAGGTACTATTCCTGGGATCCCCTTCAACCAGCTTCAGAAGGACCAGTCATTCAGAACAGCTGATCTCACAGATCGTAATTTTCTGTCAAATCAAAGTGACCATTCTCGAACTTACGGTACCCATGTCTTGCCGTGTTATTAAACACATATATTCCTTGACGCCCGATTTAGATCAACGGTCTCTAAATAGAGGGTATCATTCAAGCCACAACCGTTGCGAGGTGCTGCGGCAGATATGGTGCGAAAAGCGCATTGACCTGCGCTTTCCCAAGCTTCGCAACGACCGTCCCAAAGCAACCCCCAAAGATCTTACAACGTGGAAACGAAAATGTGCAAGACTTTCCGACGATCTAATATAAATGCAAAATTGATGTCTGTATAAGACTAACTTGATCAAAAGACTTGTAAGCATCCTCGAAACGTCGAAGTGCAGCAACGAGGCGATCAAAGCATGCACGGCAAAGAAAGTCCTTCTCACGAACGCAGTCTGCGCCGTGGACACCAGCAAGAAGACGTCTCGACCAAGAGTAGGTGCTCGAGCCAGCAGAGAAAATCTATACAATGTTTGCGCAATCGTTTAATTTTCAAGAAGAAAGATTACAACCTACCGAATGTAAAGAAATTGGCTGATTATCTGGAAAAAGGAAGGTGGCACGAAGTTGCTGAATTCGGTCCTCCGGGGAAAGAGAACATATTTCGAACAACGTATGATCCGACCACACGAAACACTGTGCGCTTGAATTGCGAACCTTGAAAGAAAGGGCTCAAAATAGCGGTGCTAAGTCAAGATGAACATTGGAAGACCATAATGGAAATATTGGAAAACCATATGAAAAGTATTCATGCTGATATGTACAAAGCGCTTGCGTCTGCCTGTCTGTCTGTGAAATACGATACTATCTGAGGGAGCACCTCGAGGGTCTAGTACGAGAGAGCTCCGCCCACACAGGGTGTACAAGCACAGGAGTAGGCGGTGTCTCACAATCAGGTTCATATTTCTCATTCGGTCTAACAACAGTCCAGACGCCGAGAAAAAATGAGCGAAGGTGAGAGATGGGACAACAAGTGAAATGATGCTGACTCATCGGCACTGTCCGGAGCGTTTTCGCAGGTGACGGAACTCCTCGCATAGGTTCATAACTCGATTCAACGAAGGCGTGGAAGCCAGAGAGAAAGAAATGAAGTTAGCAAAACCTTCTGCGTGCTGAGCATGTGCAAACTTGGCAGAGCTCAAAACCTCATAACTCTGTTCGTAGAGTCCCCAACATCTCCCTTGTTTAAACCTCGGCACTGTCGTTTACGTTGTTGAAATTCTTCTGCCGTTCGAAGTTTTTAGGTGAAACACTATTAGGTTAGCGGCCTAACACTTCAACGTAATCGTCGTCTTCAGAGGCCCGGACGCAATTCGAGATGGTTTGCAATACCCGATAGCGTTTGACTCTCTAGCAAAGAACCACAGGAACTCATCGGAAAACTACCCACTGTTTGAAATACTCACCAAGCTCCACCGTCAAAGCGGATAGGATCCGCTGTTGCCACATGCGACTGTCAGAAGCGAATGAGACTTCTTGATGTATCTCTTATTTAGATAAGGAAGATCACATTACGATGCCACTGACCATCAATTCGCAGAGCGGTATGTATGGCAAGAGGCTACTGGTTATGGAAGGACACTCGTCTCTGTTAATCATCTTGGGATTCTTTTGCAGAGTTCAGAACGCCTCTAATGCCTTTCTTCCTGAAATTTCCGTCTCCTTCTCGTCTCACGACTCTCTTATATCGCGCACCTCACTTCAAAATTGCCGCCGTTGTGTTCCTCAATTTTATGCCAACCGAGCGCTGTCAAAAGGTTTTCCCGCATCACACTAGTGCATATACCTCTTTTATCCGTATAGCTAGTTGTCGTCCGTCTCGCCGATATAGTGTGATCCACATGCCCGACATTCTAGCTGGTAGATCATGTCCATAAGTGCGCAATCACCTGTTTTCCCGTGGGACATATGGTGCAGTCGTTCTCATCGAGCACTGTTTATCGTGTAGCCGGTTCCGAACCAACTGTTGCTTGATGTTGCTGTTGGGTATGTACACCAATTGGACAACATCTCGCAGATCAGCTCTGAAAATGCCCTGCCGTGTTGCAGTGCTGACCTTATCGAAGATGAAAGGGAGAGAAGGTGGTAGTTCTGTGATGCGCGAAGACCCTTGCGTACCGACCCCCCTTCCACGTCTTTGCGGTATCGTGTAGTCATTGACAGAAGCTATCTCGCAAGCTAAACGTCGTGACTCGTGAAGCTCAATTTCACCCGTGCAGATACTTGCTGCCGTTCTCAGCATGTTGTTAACGACTGCACGTTTACGGCTTGCGGATGAGCTGATGTAGCGTGAATTAGGATATCTTTTAACAGTAGGACTCGAGAAAAGTTTTTGAGTTCCGCGCCTCAAACTTCAAATGCACATATCTCGGCTCAAACAAAACATCATCAATCGAAATAACAACCAATACACTTTTATACACACTTTTGCCAACGAGAAACAAGTTTGGTTATCCCATTCACGTAGAAGTCCGGAGATCTAGAGGAGACGAAATCGTCGAATGCCACGGCAGCATCGCGTTGGGATTTGAAGCATTCCCCCTTGAAAAAACCGTCGAAATGTTTTAAGAAATGGTCTGTGGGAGCAAGGTCTGGGGAATATTGTGGATGCGGGAGAGTTTCATAGCCTAGCTTCATCAATTTCCTCAGGGTAAGTTGTGCGACGTGGGGCCGAGCGTTGTAGCGGAGTAGAATTGGCCTCTCCCTATTCACCAGTGCCGGGCTCATGAGCTGGAGTTTTCGATGCATTCCGTCAATTTCTTGTACTTTTTGGTACTTTTCGGCTGCTACGGTTTCACCCGGATCTATGAAGCTGTGGAGGATCAGAACGGCTGCAGACCACCAAACCAGAACCATGATCTTCTTTCCATGCTGCTTCGTCTTACGAAAATGTCGTGGGCTTGATCCTTGTCCAGCCACTGGCCTGATCGTCGCCGGTTGTCGTGCAGAATCCATTTCTCATCACACGTCACAACACGTTCTAAAAGTGGATCGTTCCTGTTGCGCAGAAGCAAGGCGGGGCGACCTCGAAGCGGTGGTCTTTCTGGTGCTGAGTCAACTCATGCGGCACCCACTTATCAAGCTTCTTCGACTTCCCGATCTCCTGCATGTTGGTGCCAACCGTCCTGTTGGAAACATTCAATCTTGAGCCAAGCTCCTTCAGCGTCGTATGTGGGTTCTCTTCCACTAACGTCCTCAATTGTCCATTGTCGACGGCCGATGGCCGCCCACTACGCTCATCTTCCTCCATGCTCTCATCGCCGGTACGATATTTTTTAAACCATCACTGTGCTGTACATTGATTCGTCGTACCTGGACCAAAGGCATCGCTGATATCCCGTGCCTTTTCCGTCACACTCGTGCCCAATTTGAATTGGAAAAGAAAAATCGTGCGGATCTGTCGTTTGTCCATGCTGATTTCGATCTTCTAAAAAACCCTAGGAATCACTCCAGGACAGAACCGATCACATATTTGGATAGAGCAAGAAACGCGCTTGAGAATGGTATAAAATCTGCAAACAGTCTAATAGCAAATAACACCGCAGAGAGCATTTGAAAATTGTGCGTCAAAAACGCAAGAACTTTCTTCACGACCTAATAGCTGTACGTTATCACTTTGCACTGACAACGCCGTTAGACACTTTGACTTGTGTGTTACGATAGGGGAGCCAACCATTATGTGGTATCTTTCGTGTGAGTTTTACACTGTGACTGTTCATTCATAAGTCGAAAACATTCGTTCATTTCGAACAGTGAAGACGTTACGATGAAGTAGTAGTCGGTATCTCTGCAGAACATTAAAGGCTGTCGTTCCAAAACTGGCTCTTCAACTGTACCTATAGAACAAACAGCAAGAACCGGTGCCAGTTGTTCACCCATATCAAGCCCTTTAACTTGGGGAAAGTATTTCTCTGCTGGACCCGTGGACATCATTCAAAGACCAAAAAGCTATTCAATGCGTCTTAACTTCAATAAAGCAGGTGAAGGGAATGACACCCTGCTTGAGACCAACACGAGGCTAACACAGCCGATAGAAGCTCATTTCTTACTTCCTTTCAAATATGATTAAACGCATCACCTCATATGTAATAGCTCATGATCTCAACTTTTGCATGTCCACACGAGACCCCATCTTTGCCTACTATCGCTTGTCTACTTCCAATTCTGTGCTATTCGATTTAGGAAATTTCTTTTTTATTCATGGTATGCCGCCGGCGACTCAAGCTCTCACTCGGGTGATTTTGGAACGCCTACACAGTTCTCTTTTCCTTCTGATTTGGGGTTAGTAAGTGCAAAGCAATGGGCTGTTATCAAATCTTTTTCATCCGTTGCTCCCATTGTGAAAAGCTTCTTGGTCTCAAGCTCCATAAAGTGGCAAAAGTTATCCTGCTGTGAATATGGAGTGCATGGGCATGCGAGTAATACTGAAGTATTACTTCATGTGGATAGATATCAGCAAAAGCATGAAAAGGTCATAGAACGCAATAAAAACACCATGAGAGTATTTTCCAGTCCTTAAGGGAAAATTCAATAAAATGCAAAAATTCCGTCCTCCACAAAACCCGAACCCTAGTCTCTCGCACAAAAGCGACACGCCTACCACTACACCAATCTCCCGTTGGAAACTGAGGCACATCCATGTAATTTAAGTTTTCTTATGTTAAGCTCCTTGAAACCACCCTCGTGACTCTGTTCAGAGAAACGCTCGGCAAATTCGGAAAGCAGATTTGAACTCAGCGTCCTAAAACACGTCCTGCAGTGTAGGTCTCACTTCAAATGGCCACTTCGACTTGGGATCTTTCCCTGGTGAGAGGAAGGTAACTACATACTATTCCATTCTTTGCAATCTTCGCACACAGTGCCCATGCACACAACACTTCTCCCGTCATAACCTGTGAGGGGGACGGTACATTCGTGCGATTCGAGCTGCGTGCGGCAATGCGCGGCGAAATTCGTGTCCATTTAAACGACCGTGGCGCCTACTATTGGGGCACAAGCTTGAAATAGTGTAGATTAGTGTGACCAGATGATCCTACTAATCTACTCCAAATTTGGGTTCCAACATTAAGCGCGCGCTAATGCTCTTAGAATCGCTTTGAATTTCGCCGCGCGATTCGCCCCGCGCAGCTCGTATCGCACTAATGTACACACACCCCCTGTGAGGCATAGCTCGGGGCGTGAGCTAGCTTGTGATTGATTCATGACTATACACATCTTTTCGAAATCTAGAAAATTTTATGAAAACAAACTGACAGTGACTTCCCAAAAGATGATGGCGTTCCATGTTCTAGAATAAATAAGGTCAAAATAATGCGTCTACGTCAATTCTTCGTTTCAGTTATAGATATGGGTGATCCTCTGTCTGAAGAAATGATGTTTCTAAGCCCGCAACCTCAACAGATGCTGAACGCGATGTGCTCATTTGATAATACAAATTGCTTTAGAAAACTTCAGCACTTGAAGACCAGACCATCATGGCTAGGTTTCATTCAAATGTTCGGATGTGGCTTAGAGATGGTCGCGTTACCTCGTTTGAAAATGAATCCTTCTCAAAAGCGTATCACCACAAAAGATAACAAAGAATATCCGCACGTACCCTGACAAGATACTTCGTTTGGTGAACGAAAAGCTCATAAAATCATATCGCACGAGATTCCGATTGCCTCTCTAAACACTGCCGTTCCAGAGGGAGAAATTGACTTTCGTTTGCACAAATTGCAAAAATTGCATTATGCGGTGGAGCGGGTTTACTTGAAAGCGCAGTTCACGATAAAAATGGTTTCTGAGTTCTCCTCTTAGGAATACCCAGTGTCCCCTAGGGGTAACAGGAAGGACGCTGTCACGTCTCAAAACTCAACAGCTAGGGCATAGCGTGAGCCCCGTTTCCAATTCGCCCGGTTTTTCGCCCCTCGATCGATGTCACGCCAGACGAGTGTCGAGGCGATACAGATTGCAATATTCGCTCTAGGACTCACACATAATCAGCTGATCGGCGAGTAATGAAGCGACGTTCTTCTCCCATTCCTTCATTCTCTGTTAGTTTTTTTGCTGCTGCGAACCTTATTCTAATTTTCTACCTTAAGAGACTCGAATGGTGGGCTATTTTCGGTGTTACTAGGAATTTTCTGTTTACTTATGCTTGAAAGTGGATGAATTTTTGCTCACCCGAAGTCAGCTATTCGCATCAGGACCCACAAGAGAGCCGCATGACGTACATTGTATAGCTCGTCCAAGCGCCCCCATTCTTCATTTTTCTCGCCTCACTCTAGTCCATCCTCCTTTGAAGCGATTTTCTCACTTTTGAGAAACCGATTCACGCACTGTTTTATCCCACTATTTCCCATCCTCCATTTTCCGTCAAAATCTGGATTACCCGAAATTGTCGTGAACTGTGCCTACGACTAAAGTGATTCGTTTTTGCAAGGTGTAGAATTGAACCGCGTAAGAATCTCATGACCATCCCCGATTCACAGCTCGAACGAAGAACAAATCCAATTGTCACGAGAACGCGAAAAACGAGAACCCATTGGCTACTGACTGTAGCTGTTTTTGGCAAAGCAAAGCTTTCCCGATATGATCTATTTTTGAGTTAATATAGCACGCACCTAAATGACAATTTTTTCTCTCCACTAAATAACCATTGATTTGTTCCACAAGGATTTTCTCGCATACCGACTGTGACATGACGTCTGTGAATATTAGAACTTGTGACTAACTAAGACTGTAATTGTGTCCAACTTGACAACTAACTATCATTTATCAAAACATTATTCATTGCTAATTGGGACATCTTCTACTGGTCCAAGACTGATTATTCAATCAGGTTTCACGCTCTACAAACTTTACCGCACGGGTAGAGGTATAGAAGGGATAAAGCTCAACCTATTATGAAATGCAAACAATATAGTAGGTTATTGATTAAACAGTTAGAAGCAACAAAAGGAGACTCTCTCATCATGATCATAAGCCCTACCGTCAGTCACTCATTAACAGTTTGCTTACTCCGGGTTGTCATACTCTAAGAATGTGGGATGAAGTCTTTGGCATCAGTCAATCCCGTATCAACAGGTGACCCAGCATTCGACTTTCATTCGGAAATGTAGTGACGTATTTGACGCGTATATGGTCCACACAACGAACTGTGGTGGCCAGACAATGTGCAAACCAATGTTTTTGCCTTCCCAGACGAGGCTTATTCAAATTAACCGACTTCAACGCGATAGAAGATCTGGTTGCCCCAGGCGGATATCAAGCCAGAATTCGACTCCCAGACCATGCGCGTATGAGAGTTCACCACATACCTCTACACCATCTTCGCTCAGTGTCTCGCATTATTCTTTTAAAAGTAATCGATCCTACATTCCTGACCACGCTTCACGCTTCATTTACCCTTTTCATCCACTGCTATGAGGCATTCTTCGCGAAGCGATGACTCCATTTTTATTGCCATGAAGGGTGCAACCCTTATAAGCGGTCTCAAATGTGACTTTACATGCTCAAAGAATGATCTGTAACACTTAAAAGGGAGTACTGAATACAGTGTCGTAGCGAATGTTTGACATTTTTTCATTTCATTTCACATTTTCGACAACATTGAGGGTGTGTGTGCGTATTAGCGAGAGCGATAGCAATTTTCCTGAATAGCGAGTAACGAGAATCTTCTATGGGTGTTCTCTTTCCGAAGGTTACTTATACTTACACGGCCCGTCTTCACTCATGTGCGAGCACCAGCAAAAAAGCATCGCTTCTGTCTTTCGCAATCGCCATCCACTGTAGACTCAGGATTCGACGAAGATGGCGATGTGAGGAGTCGTTCAGCGAGTTCATTTCGTTAATGAGTAAGCCGGTTGAACCGCGAAAGACATCGGTTGAGTGCTCTGTGACTGATGCTCAAAGCCCTTGACGTGGATGCACTGGTCACTCAAGTCTCCGACCCGTAACAGAGAGCAGAAAGAACTTTGGAACCGAACAGATCAGCGCGACGTTCCGGGTCAGCCAGATGGTTGGTAACCTCTTTCAGAGGTCCGAAAGCTGCCCACGCTGCTTTCTGCCGTCTCACCAGTTCTTCCCTCATGTCGTTGTGGAACGCCCGAGTTCAATGTATGACGAGGTCTCCTTGATGGGTTACCATCGATCTTAATATGACCTTCATCGGTCTAAGCATTCTTCATGAACTGTGTCTATGTTTGGTTGATCCGCAGCCCTGCCTTCTTTCCTGCCCGTCCACGCGAATGCCCTTTTCTTCCCAGTCGAGCGACTTCATAACCCACTGCAGCGCGGCTGTGAATAGTTTCGGCGAAGTAGTGTCGCCCTGTCTCACCCTTTCCTATGGGAATGGGAAGAGGTTGTTGGAACAGCTTCACCGTCGCGCTGCAGCGACTGCTGCAGTCAGCTAGTGTTCTTATGTAAGGAGGGTGCACTCCTTGATCGACCAGTGCTGACAGGACTGCATTCGTTTCGACGCTGTCAAACGCTTTTCGTAGTCGACAAAGGTAAGGACAANCCGTCGCGCTACAACGACTGCTGCAGTCAGCTAGTGTTTTTATGTAGGGACGGTCCACTCCTTGATCGACCAGTGCTGACAGGACTGCATTCGTTTCGACGCTGTCAAACGCTTTTCGTAGTCGACAAAGGTAAGGACAAGAGGCATTCGAAATTCTCGGCACACTTCGATGACCATCGCGACCGCTTGGATGTGGTCTAAGCAGCTGAATTCCATCCGGAATCAGACCTGCATCTACAGATTAAGCTTCATCCAGCGTTCGCGATATGCGGGTCAGAATGATCTTCGTGAATAGCTTGTAAAGCACACTTAACAAGCTTATTGGGCGGTAATTGCGAGGATCATCCCGGTCTCCCTTCTTGTGAAGAATGACCATCCGCGAGTTCCCCCACTGGTTGGGGATCTTCTCCTTCTGAAGGTAGGTTGTCATATGTGTTGCGAAAAGAGCATGAAGTTCGTAGCCTCCTGCACGGAGTAGGTCGGCTGAGACCTTGTTGGGGCCAAGAGTTGTGTCCTTTTCATGCTCGTAATCGCAACTCTCACCTCCGAAGGAAGAATCCGAGTTGCTGTTCCGCCGGTGGGGATTTAAGGTTTTCGCATGTGTGTCGTGGATCGGTAGAGTTTGGTGTAAAACCATCGTGTAACTTCCTCCATCTCAAACCTCGATGTAATAAGTGTTCCGTCCTCCTTCTTTAAACACAAAAGTGGAATACTGTGGTTCTGAAGATCCCGATGGCATTTTCTCAGACTAGTTCTGTTCAAGGCTGTCTCCAGTAGACTCCTCTCTCTGTATAGCTGAAGGTCTCGCCGCACTGCTTGTCTGCAGCTGATACTTGCAGCCTTTCGAGATGTGTGGCGTTCTGGTCAAGCCTCAAGCTTCTTGTTCTGAGAAGACCCTTCGTCGCATCTGAAATGCGCGCGGAAGTATTCACTCGCGGAAGCTTAGCCTGTTCAGCACAAACGAGGAGATCCCGGACCAGCTCGTCGTAGTTTTCGGTCGGGTCATCCAGGATCTGCCAGTAATATCGGGACAAGACGTCATTCAGAACATCTCCACACATACACATGCACACATACACACATACACACAGACAAACCAACACACTTAGCGCGTTATAATATATAGTAGGATATCTCAATAGCGAACCAGCTTGAAGATTAGAGATATACACATCACCATCCACTGCTCAACGATGAAACGCAGGCAGCTTGTCGATTCCATCCTCCCAGAAGGATGAGGACGACGTTCGTCCTCATCCTCTGTGACAAACTTGCAAAAATTGCGGGCATTGTGACCTTCAAATGCAGGGTGAGCGAGTGATAGCTAGTGTGGTCTACGGATAAGCCTAATAGTTCGGCCTTTATAAGGTTGGCTAAGCAAGTAAAGAGGTACGTTGAGTGTATCAAAGTGGGTAACCATCCTTATTCATATAGCAACTATATGGAAACTTATTGAGCAAGTTGGAAAAATTTAGTCTACAAATATGCACATCCAGCTGTGAAGGTTCGCATGTATGGTTACGATATGAAGGTGCTTACGCCGTTTATATTGAAACCACTCACGACTGCATTCATCAAGCCTTAACTCAGTCCATTATAAACATGATGGAAGGGCTAATGCCTGGGAAGTTACCGTGAACTTGTCAAATACATCTGTACTTCAAATTGAGAAAATATTATGAGCTCGAGGCTGAACTTTGATCACTACATTAGTTTTATTGTACAAAAGGCAATTGGAGTTCTTTCTGCTACTTTCCGGAAGATCCACTGCAACGATGCATCTACTTTGATGAAACTTTACGTAGTCTCAGCTTTACAACATGGGTCACAGATCTGGAGCCCCTACACGAAGAAGCTCCAAGTGAAAATAGAGAAAGCCCAGCAAACCCTCACCATGTCTCAATGCTATCCATGTCCAGATCACCTTGATGGTGTGCCCGGTTACAGAAAGCGTCAGCATAGACTCGAACTCAAAACCCTACTTTATCGACGCATTTTAACGATGTGGTGTTCTGTTTCAAGCCTCTGAAGGGTGAACTGAGGCTGAAGCCAAGTACTTACTAGATTTTTATGTCTTTCGAGAGCGCGTCAACAAGCCCTCTCCACAGAGCTTGTGAAAAAACAGCATTGCAAAGGTCCTGACTCTCTACTTTTCCGTCATTCAAAATGGCTTCAGATGCAAAATAGCAACCTTTTCAAAAGAAGGTTGAAGAAAATCGACTTGTTATAACGCCTCGGAATGTAAGCTTATTGAAGCCTCTTTCGAAAGACGTGGAAAAAGTTCCTCATCATTCTGCTCGTAACCTCTTCCTGCTGATGCTTTTTGCAACTCGTGGTGTATCAAAGGGCTTGAAGGCCTGTTGCCAGACTTCCGATTCTTTTCTGTTGTGTCATAACTCGTTTTTTGTTTGTTTATTTAGTTTTGTTGCAATCTATTGTCTTTGGGCCTGATTCTTTTCACTACGTAGTAAGTCTCCAGCGAGGAGTACTAATAAACTTAGTAATGAGTCCTCTGCACTAGAATTGGATTTTCTTATTTCACTACATTTTCCCATTTCACAACTGAATGATTCTTTCAAGGCTGTGATAATCGTGATGGTGGGCCGAAGGCCAAATTGTTAGGGATAGGGAATACCTAACAACCGAAAATTCGGTACCCTATTCCACAGGTATCCTAGTGTTTGTCTGGGAGTGGCATTATCCCTGGCGTCATCCGCCAACTGAAATCGAATGTGGACGTTTTTCAACTGTCATACAGCTCTTAGTACCAATCTAATCTTCCTGCAGCGCACTTCTACTTAGTTTCATTTTTTTCTCTACTGACTGGAGATCTTCCTACCTTTTGTGCAGTTTGTTAGATTAATGTGATCATAGAATTGTAGTCGCATCTAAGCGTGCACCAAATGAATAAATAAATACTTAAACTACTACTAACTACTTAATAATTAAGATCAGCATAAACTGTAACCCACAAAAAACGGCAGAAATGAGCAAGGTATACGGTGTTTTGAGCACACCTTAAGCAAGCTGAGCCCGATGGAAGTTCTCAACACAAGTGCTTACTACAGACATTTACGACTCTGTTCAAAGCCAGTGGGGTGAGCGCTTATCTAAAACAGGAAGTCGATAGAGACTACATAAGAGGGGAGGAGTCAAGTGTTCGCGGTAGTGGACATAGAATTGGGAAGATCTGAAATCAAATTTTTTCAGAAACTTAGGAGGTGGCATAGCGTCTGGAAAAATCACATGATCTCGCTATTAAAAAGGAGTAGTGGCTTACATATGCAAGAATTAAGGAGGAAATGCTCAACGAAGGGGAAGTTCGTGCGAACGATAGGAGACCGGCCCTCCAGATTAATCACTCGAAAGCTACGATGTGGCGAGATGTTTATTCTTTCACGAACGTTATTTCGCGATTCAGATGAGCTGGGCAATGGGGGAGGGGGGAGGGATGCAGTGCGATCCACGCATCCATATAATGAGGTCATCTCGCGTGAAGGACGGGGCCTACGGCGGCGCGGTACCGTGGACTACGCGCTGAAACATCATGCCTACCATCATAATGGGAGAAATAGAAATTCATTAAAGACAAGAAAAAAAAGATCAACTATACACGTTTACAGAAGGATTGTGTATATAAGTTCGAAACATTTCAAAGTTACTCTTATTTGAACGTTTGACGAGTAAATTGTTGGCCTATGAATCGAATCCTTAACCTCGGAGGGGCTTCATTGCCATAATAAAGGGCACTACTTCATGTGAAGCTATGAACTAGTGCAAGTTCCGTTTGGCCCGTTCCAGCTGACAACGATTAATCCGACCGTCCGTTCAACGCGTGCGCGACGGCAGTCGCGTGCGTGCTGCGACGGCGGCGCCTGACCGTTGTTGACAACACTAGATCACGTGCCAGCGCTGTCAACATTACTCTACGTCGCGCACGCGTTGAAAGGACGGACGGACGGTCGTTGAAGTCCGAAAGCGGCCTATGTAATCTGCCGCGTGGTGCGGCGTGTACTGCGTGCGCATAGAGCTCTCGTGGAGCCACGCGTGAATCGCCCGTTCCGCCAGCAATGGGCGCTGAAGTATCACAGAAGCATTTTCACCAGTTACTGAACGAGACAGCCGGATGGCGATGAATCTTACACATAAAATGCGACAATCCAGCAGGTTTGTTATATTGTACTTACGAAGTTCAGAAAGGAGGTTGAAAAAAACGACGAAAATATAAAGTGAGCTTGCGGGCATGTATTTGATGTAACTTTTCTGTAGACTGCGCAATAGTTGACGGCTTCGGATCTTCCAATCAAAGATGATGACTTCATTTCTCGTAGGGTAGCAGCACTGCCACAATGACAGTCGGGGAAAACAACTTCATTTCTCTTCTGATCTACTTACATTATGTAGCTGTTGCACTTAGTTTATGTAAATCTTGTTTGCGATGAAGATTGTACAAAATAGCGAACCACATTCGGAATATTAGTAGGAGCTGCAAGGCAAGGTGCAGAACTCTTTGCACTGTAGGGACCGAAGCTGCCACTTGCTGTGGAGCAAGCAAACAGAGACACGACGTGTGCAATTACTGCCGCCTGAAAATATGCTGAATGAGAGGGACAGTACTAGAAGGCCAAGGAGTAAAAGACAGCAAAGTCTTACCTGAAGAGCTCGCTTACTCAAAGCAGATCTGGCTCCAAATCCAGACACGTGAGTAGCCTCTCTGTCAATATTTTCAGCAAAACAATATAGCTGCGGTCGCATTACCGCGCGTGCTTGGGCTCCCGCGCATTTCAAACGGGCAAGACTCGTTCTATACAACACCGAGGCGGATGCAGATCACGGATGACGACGCTTGTTCTGCATCAAATAGCAAGCGCTCCAAAAATCACTGTAAAATTCAGAATTGCGTAACCACAATTGCAAATTCAGAGCTCACAATCCGAGACGGAATTGAACAGGGAGAGTGAAGGATTCGGAGAAGCAATAAAAGAAAGCTGAACTTCTCACCGACTCTCAAACACTTTTTACAGATACAGACAGTCACATTATCAATATAGTGCAATCCGAAATCCCACAACATTCTCAGTGTTGAAGGCCTGAGACTCCAATGTTAGGTTGAACCATCAAAGAAACTTGAACGGTTTGAGCGTTCTCAAGTCCTGTTCCTTACGACTCAGAGCAAGCATTTCCGCAAGTCTGGAATCGAAATAATAATTTCTTCGTGTTATCGCGAATCACCGAAGAGCCAGCACAGAACACAAAAGTTCTTAGAAGAACGGGTCTAGAAAGTCATGTCACTATTACAAATGAACAGACCCCGAGTATCATATCTGAGGTCCTTCCTTCCTTCATCAGTAACAGGGTTGAGAGTTCGCAATTTCCGTTCGTTTGACGTTGGCGTTCTATTCCATCTCCTTTTATTTCGCTACTGCTGCCTTACTCTTTTTGAACTATTATAGACAATAAGTTCTTAACATCTATGCCTTGTGCCAGCGCTTGAACGTGTTTCCTTATTCTTTTCAGCTCTTGAGAATTTATTGTTTCACAATCACGTCACCACCTTCTCTCCCAGCTCGTTGTTGCCTCTTACTGAGAAAACCTCCATGTCTTCACAATATTGAGGGACGACCTTTCCAGAATCCGTGCCATGGCCGTCTCTCCACACCGTTACCTTATAAATCTCCCTTTTGAGTAGAAATTGCATCATACTGCCAGGTCGTAGCTACAGTCAGCTTAGGAGCGCTCTTTTCCCCTTGTTTTAACTGCCTCTATGGGCACATTCTAAACACTTTCCTCCACAACTACTAATATATTCTACTATGTGAGATTTCACCTTGTGAAATCGATCTGATGGCATCGTCAAGGCTTATATAGAATTCATCCTCCTGGTAGTCGGTGCAGTCCACTTGTGCACGACCCCCAGCCTTATTGTCGGGTGCCACTCTATGCTCAAACTCAAACCGCGATTCACCCACTCACCCTGTTCACAACGAAGTTGCAGAGCTTGAGAGGTTTTACTGCAGCTGCAACCACGTCGTTTCGTTTGGTCTCCTCCGTTGTGATATGGCTTGCACTGACCACTTCAGCCAGGAAAGTTCATTTCTTGATAACCTAGTGGCTCACTCCATGCCAGGTATCTATCTTATGTCGCATTGAAGAGCGGAGGAGCCATAGAATACTCTTTTGTTGTCACTAACTCGGATGAATAGCTCACTTCCTGAGGGAAACCTGATAACCAACAAAGGTGTAAGAGCCGAAGAAATTCAACAACATATGGTTAAAGGTAATGAACCAGATTGAGGGTAGTACGGGAGCCAAAACCTGACTGCAGTAGAGTGATTAAGCAGCAGACGAGAGTCGGTTTGCGAAGCCTTTCACAAAAAAACCCTGTTGCCTACTTTAGGATGGGACCAAACGGAGCCCTGCTATCAGAAGAAGCCTGACAGGGTATAGATATGAAATGTCAAATGTGGAATGTTAATGCACACAACGATGTAGCGAGATTCCTATTCATCATTCTGAGGACAGCTCGGACAAGAGACATCTTCACATCTTCGAAGCCATGCCAGATTGATCATGTCAGGAAGTTATGAAAGAGCGCTTGATGCCCAATGAGAACCTCATCGGGCTTTTTGTGCAAGACTTCTTTCCCTCCAGTCTCATGAAGAGCAAGGAAGCCCTGCAGGAATAGCAACCTCCCCGAGGTCATTCGTCAGCGGCCTTGTATCGACTAACAATTTCCAGTCAACCTCATCATTCGAGTATGAGGAAAAAATTGCCAAGAATTTTAGGAGTTATCAATTTCCATCATTCCTATGTGCAAATTACATCATTTATATACATTTTGAGAATCACATCAGTATTTCAAACTCATCCACATTCATAGCACGAAGTAGCACGTACCAGCTTACTGTTTTTCTGCTCTCACAGATCAAAAAGGACAACCACTAGATGAAATCCAAGAAATTTCGCACATAAAAATTTTCGAAAAATTCCAAAGCACTTCTACTGTTCTCGGAAAGGTTGACCAGGTCTTGAAGGGCATCATTCACCACTGCATGGTGGAATTTCGGACTTGCGGGCTTCCGTTTCTCGCTGAACTTTTCTTGCTGAACTTTAGTTTTCTTTCTCTCCATTTGAAATCAGCATTTCTTGACAGCTGTTTACATATTCTTGTGAGGCTATCCTTCTCCAGCCACAAGTTGGGCAGTGGCAGTGGCTATGAAATCAGAACTGTGGAAAGAGATTTACGATAATTTGGCGGGGATGTTCCGTCCCGGAAAGCGCTCCAGTCAGTCAATGCTGGAAGAGATTCAATTCATCATCTAAATGCTAGTTTACCACCAAGAGAAAATGGTACTTGTACAATTAGCTATTATAATTTCACTTATGCACGATGATAACTTCTAAAACTAATAACTTAATAACTATATTTGTTTTCAGACCATTATTCCATATAATCTTTACAATTCTTTCACTTCCAACTAGATTGATAAGGATGTCTGGGAGTTTAGTGACCCCTGAGTCTTCACTCCTAATCAGGGTCGCCTCGCACCTATGTGCGAAGAAACTCTGATTATTTCAGTAGCTGATCGTAAACCATGAGCTGGACTGATATGAACGAGTTGGTTCACGCAGAAATTGCGTTGTATGGGTGGCAATTGAAGCCCATGCGCCCCAATGGCAAAGTGGCTGCGAAGGGCCGCGCCAAACGACCGTCTCGCAATTTGTATTGATGGGAAAACATTCAACTTTTTTGAGCACGCCCTTTACCCTTCCCCTTAGCCGACCAGCCGAGATTAGGCACCAAATTCAGTGCGGCTAGAATGCTTTCTAAAAGCTCGAGTATATTCGCAGCCGTACGGTATCCCTACCACTGAAGAAAAGAGCTTTCGACTGCTGTGTTACGCCAACAGTGCTTCACAGAGCGGAGACGTCGTCGTTGCGAAAGTCAGACTTCGCAAATTTGGATGTCACTCAAAGGGAGATGGAAGGGAAAATGCTGCAACTGACAGTGCTGGATCGGTGGAGCAATGAAAGAGTAAGATCACTCACGAAGCTAAACAACTGGACAAAAGAAGCGAATGTGAAATGACTACAATGGGCAAAAAAAATCGTGAAATGGACGAAAACGAGTGGGCCCGCAAGATAACGACATGGATACCATACGACTGAGAACCGGAGGAGACGAGGGCATCCTTACACCCGTGGGCGCAATGATTCAACGAAGAAGATCGGGCAGAACCGGTGCAGTATAGCAAATGAAGAATTCAGACAAATCCTGATGTGGCATTTGAATATGACTTGATTAATTAAAAATTTTTACCTTTAATTTCAACTTTATTGAATACACTCGCAAGTGAGCTGTCATAGTACGCTTACTGGATTTATTATATATCATCAACCCTGTTAAGAAACGATGTAAACGCGGGGAAAAAGTGGTTAGAGTTAATGGAACGAATATTGTCGAATTCTTGAAGGGGGCGCTCTAAAGTGGGCGGAGCTTAGATCAAAAATTATAGCTGTATCCGTCAACGTTATAGAACGCGGGGAGAAGTGGTTATGTTTAGTAGAAGAATTGTGACTAATTTCCTGAGTCGGTCCGAGCTTGCACGGGGTTGGGGGGGGGGGGGGGCGGCGAGTTATGATCAATAATTCATAACCCTGTTAAAAAAATTTTTTGTAATGAGGGGAATATGGTCAAAGGCAGTTGAAAAAGGGTGATCAAACTTTTATGGTGTGAAGAGTTTGCACTGAGGTGGTTGGGCTATGATCAACCATTAATTATTCAGCTCAAGCTATTGCTCTTAAGGCGGTTCAGTGTTCAAATCTAGAGAGCACTATCTTATCCTGATAATCCAACACTCCGCCGAATGATCCGTCGTAGATGAGCGTACGTGGACATATAATGCACACGTTAGCTGCATAGCCCAACTGGTTTGTTAAAAATCCTCGGAATTCGCGTACCTTATCCCAACGCTCCGCTTGAGCGGAATCGCAGTCCATCAAATTCCTCCCAAAATTGTCACGAATGATTTAGGGCAGGTGTTGCGCATCGATGGTGCTCGGATCATTTAGGGAGGCCGGGCTCAATGACTTGAGTGGTAAACTATCAAACTCCTGACCCATAATGCAGGCTATCGCGGATGTGAGTAAATACAACTAGTTGATCACCTTTACATGAAACGACTACGAAATGGACTTAACCACCTTACTTATCACTTTCTCACTTTTCTACTTCTCAGTTTATGCATTAAACTTTAAAACGATTAGTAATAGAAACGACTGCGTCGGGTCGCTTCCACCGACTCACCGATCGTACAGCTTCATCTGGAATAAAGTAGTAAGCAGCGGTAGTCATTATACTGTTATATCCAGCACAGTCATAGGAATAAGGGAGTTCGAAGGGCTCCAGCCTCGCGGGACTGCTGCCGCACGACGGCACAAGACGATCGAAGAAGTCGACTGAATCGAGAACTTTGTAATCCGGGCGACCGTGAATGCAGCGTGCATTCCCGCACGATCACGGGTAGAGCACGCGAGGTCATGGCGACAGTCACCCGCAGGCGCCGACGCGCCCATGGTTCTTCGGAGCGATCCTCTTATCGCAACAGCAGGCCTTCAGCCTGAACCGAGCAATACTGTGGGAAAGTGAAACTTCTGCACAGTGAACAAGAGAGCGAAAGCTTCTTGTCAATCTGAATGCAGCTCGTCCGCGCTGAAGCGAAGCAAGAGCTTGCATAGCTTCTCTGATCCATTAGAAAGACGGTGTGAGAGGGGCACTTCAGTCACGTAGTTGGGAGCGTCGGTGGCAGGCGTTTCCACGACACTCGATATCTCCAGAAGAGCACGAATGTTGCTTCCTGCAACTCCTTCTCAAACTCACGGAGCACCTATACTTTTCACCACCAGCCTAGGTGGTTGCGCCGATACCAGCTTCTTGGCTTGTAGTGTTGCTCCATGAGGAAGCTGAGGTTTTTCAGTGCCACCTCTTCCAAATCATGCCCCTGCACGAATGATTTTAACAATTCACAATTCGAGTTACCCCGTCTCTGCAAGAATTCAAGCAGCTGGTCCATACGATCTGCGACTCTTCTTACCAGGGAAAAATCCCAAGTCGAAGCGGCCATTTGAAACGAGACCTATACTGCTAGACGTGTTTTTGGATGCTTATTTCAAATCTGCTTTCCAAATTTGCCAAGCGATTCTCCGAACGGTGCTATTATGGTGGTTTCAGGTGAGATTTTACATAAGAGAACTCAAGTTACAAGGATGCACGTGGCTCCTCAACGGTTGCCTGGAGCAGTGGTAAGGGTGACGCTTTATGTGCGAGTGACTAGGGTTCGGGTTTCGTGGGGGGCTAGAAAATACTCTTACGATGGCTTTATCAAGTTCTATGAATTTTGATGCTTTTGCTGTTATCTTCTCCTACCTATCTACAGTAGCGCTCGAAAGTCTTCGGTGAAATAGTTCTTCAATCGTATTTTTTAGTCGTAACTCCTTTCTTACTGGATCTAATCATGCAAAATTTCTATAAGTGGAGCGCTGGAGTACTGTGAATAATTACCACTATTAACCTGCAATCTAATCACGTTCCAGATATTTCAAAGAGCATGAACTGAAAATCGACTGAAAATACAGATGATGGCCCTTCTGAAATTTCTTTCCTTTTTGCAATGTCTAAAGTGTACGAGCGGCAACGCCGAACACATTAGATGAGAAAAACGCACATAAGGTGTGAATAAGTGCAGACGTCAACAACTTTAATTTTAGCAAAATCTGCTACCGCAACAAACAGCTTGCTTTATCTGTGGATATTGCAGATTTGCAGTCAAATAGTGTTGAGTAGGGTGAAATATGCTCTAGTCAAACATATCCACTTTTTGCGCGATTTGGTCCACTAAGAGAAAAGTTATGATCGAAAAAGCGTCAAAGCATTTCACCGAAGACTTTTGAGCGCTACTGTATCTGTTACCGAGTGAAGTATTCCTTCGGGCGCAAAATGAGGAGGTCCGGGCGAGTAAAACGCACATGATCAGCAATGATGATGCTAGAGTTGGTGCGATCATGCGTAGCAGATCCGGACTCACCAACACCGACATAGTTGATAGTGGACTCGTGGACATCGCTCAAAAACCATGGGGCTATTCAGTGCGCCTCCACAAAAGCAGTTGAAGGTGGTGAACATCCCTGCTCGTACCGAGGTTAACACAGCCGCTAGATTTTCATTTCTTCTTGCCTTTCAAAAATATGATTAAACGCACCACCTTATATTTAACAGCTCATCACCTATACTTTTGCGTGTACACTCACAACTCTATTCTTTGCTTACTGTCGCTTGTCTATTTTCGGTTCTGTGCTGTTAGAGTTATGAAATTTCTCTCTCATTCATGGCATGCCGCCGGTAATTTAGGCACTCACCTGGGTGATTTAAGATGCCCACACAATTCTCTTTTCCATCTTATTTGGTAAGTGATTGTGAAGCAACAAGCTGTGACGAGATCTTTTTCAACCGTTGCTTTTCAACCATTGTGGGAGGCTTCTTTGTTTCCAGCATTTTGTGCTAGAGTATGACATTCGTTCATAAAGTGGTAAAAGTTATCCTACTCTGGATACAGAGCGCATGGGCATGCAAATAAAATTGAAGCGGCATCACTTTTGGTGAATAAATATCAGCAAAAGCATGAAAAGTCATAGTGTGAGAAAATCATTATTAGAGTATTTCCTAGTCCTTGGGGGGAAATTTTATATAAGGCGAAAATTCGGTCCCCCACAAAACCCGGACCCTAGTTTCTCGCACACGAAACGTCACCCTTACCACTGCTCAAAGCCACCGCCGAAGAGCGGGGAACGTCCGTTGCGCGCGTTCGTCGAAATTAGGTCGCCCGCCCACTTCGTGCGCGCCGCGGCCCAACGAGGTTCCGAGACGACACTATAGTACCATCAAGTGTCAGGGCAGCGAACGATTTGCATTTGTGCGTGTTATCTTCTCGTCGAGCTGACTACCGTGGACCAAATGCAAATCATGCCGACAACTGCGACGTCCTTCAGGTATCGCGGGCTGTCCCGCCGCATGCGACGTGTGCGGCGTGTCTTAGTTTTGACGGACGCGCGCAACGAAGCGCATCCCCGAAGAGCTGGGTACATGCATGTAATCTAAGTTCTCTTGTGTTAAGTCTCACCTGGAACCACTCTCATGACTCCGTTCAGAGAATCGCTTTTCAATTTTGGAAAACAGATAGGTCTTATCTCGGATGGCCACTTCGGCTCGGGTCCTTTCCCGGTTAGGTTGAGAAAACTGACAAAAAAATCTCGGCAAGTTCGTCACAATGTTTGGTACCGCAATCTTCCCCTGCATTTTCTCCTCCTGCTTCTGACTTAAACCTTCCTGAACTGCTATTACAATCATGATCACGTTCGCCTGATCGGCAGTCGATGTGTGCGCAACAAATACCGAGAGGAAATGTTCAATGCCAACTCTAGACCCCTTTTATTTACCCACCGATTATACCAGTCTATCCTCCTCAATCTTCAACTTTGAACAACTACAACCCTCCTGTAATTCAATCTGGAAAACACCATGTGGTCCTACCGAGGCGTAGGGTCGTGGATGGATCGACCAGCAGACAATGATACACTGCATGATTCTCATAACGTCCGCGAGTAGTTTCTTGCAGGGAACTTGACCAAATGGATTGGGCGTGTCCGTTTCCGACTTACCCAAATAAGCACAAGTAGAAACAGCTCAAGAGGCTCATGAAAGACTAAATTGAAAGAAAGCTAACGAGAAGTTCGTGCAGATTGAGCTGATCTAGAATTTTTTCAATTTTCAACCGTCACCAATCCTCTGGTCTCAATGCCTCGTGGGAGTGAAGCCGTTATCGATCAAAAGAGCATCACAGGCAGTTACAATAATAGGTTAAAAATTCACATCTATTTTGAAACCGCACTTAGAGCCCGCTCCCCCATTCATATCATAAAAAACTTTTTAAGTTTGAGGGCCCAGATACTGATTTTTCCCGTTTTCAAAATATCAACTTTCCAGTCATTCTGGCCCTCGAGACATAGTTTTTTCACTTTCTACTTTCATTACGTACAATTTATTGAAATTTCAGCCATTTCCTATTCCATGGAAAGAAGAAACTTCAGCAAAGAAAATGATGATGAAACTTCGATAGTAGAATAATCATCCAATAAACCTTGTAATCGGCGAGTTCTGTGCTTATGAAAAAATGTCACGAGAATTACAGTCTAGAAATTCCCGACCTTAATTTTGAGGAATCAGTTGGTGCTTCTGAGTGCAGATCGAGAAATGCAGGATCACGAGGATTACAGTCTAGAAATTCTCGACCTTAATCATGAGGAATCAGTTGGTGCTTCTGAATGCAGATCGAGAAATGCAGGAAGTCATTTACGGGCCTACAAAAAAACCTGAAAGATTCACGCTTAGAGAAGGAAGTTTTTGGGGCATCATAACTGCAAGTCAAGTTTCCTAGCTAGGTGTAAAAAAAAACAAAAGCGAGAAGAAAGAAAGCGCTCGCTCTACAGTCACAGTGGCCTTGCACGTTGCTGGCTGGTTCTACTGCTACTCTTACCCTACCTATTCTCTCGCTTCTCTCCTCATTCCATACTGAATTCGATACCATATTCGAATGCTGCTTACTGCCTATTCTGCTTTTTACTGCTTCCTGTGCCAACACATTGGTAGCTCTGCGAAAAAAGGGAATTCTTTGGCAGGTCCTCCTCTTGAGCTTTACATCTGTTGTCGTGAGCATAATATAGCGTCATGACCCTGGTGTGGTTTCGAGAGGGAGACAAAAATTATAACTGGATACTACACAATGTGAAGATATTCAGTGAGTGACTTCATTCCATTCTTCACAAATCCATGTTTTCTAGGCTAAAACAGTTATCTTGGGTCAGCTTGTTTGTCAGCCTTACGGTTTGCAGATTTGCCTCTCTATCTCACCGTCCTTAAAAATCCCTTAAAATGAATAATATTGAGATAAAGATATGGGAAACGTTCTTCGAAGTGAAACCCTCAGTAACAATAAGGAAGAGACTGAAAAGATAGGTTGAAGAGTAAGGGCACTAGTTATATTACAAAGGCTTTGTCTTGTCATTCCAGCCAATTGATGGCCAGTAATATAGATTTGTAGACAGCGGGTATTCGGGGTCCCACTGAAGCGAGTTAGTTTCAAGATACATGCACAAGAAAGTGAATGGAGGAGGAGAGGCCAAGTCCAATCCAACTATCAAGCTCAATTCGTCTTAACTGCATTTGCTTCGAGAATTGAATGGAATTGCTACGGAGTAAAAGCACAGTGAACATCATAGAGGGTCAGTGTCCTGGTAGAGGGTCAGTGTCCTGTAGAGGGTCAGTGTTTCATAGAGGGTCAGGGTCCTTATCGTGTGCGGAGACTTTCCTGCCTACTCTACTGTACCACTCAATGCCGCCAAAGAAGACGTCTGCTGAAACGGTCCCACTGTGGCTAAAGCCGATCCTGGACAGAAGCGATGACTATTTCGGAAGGTTTGGTAAGATTTTTGAGGTTTTTTTTAAAGATACATGAGACACAAAGTGTCATGCTTTCCGAACTCCAATCTCTGGAACACAAATATGATATAGGTGCCCATCTCAATGATAGTTCCAGATCAGTACTTTAAAGCACCCTAGTCAAGTTTAACACGTTGACGACAATGTCGGTCAATGTTGACCGACAGCCAGACGAAGAAAATCTCAGTTTTTTTTTGTTTCAAGTTTTACATTTATTTATTAACTCGCTAACTTTAGCGTCGACCCATGATCGTTCTTAATCTGAGGTTTTTATGGAAATAGTGACGATCAGTTTTGGGACTCCAGGAGTACCCGGGATTTTTCTTATCCACGACCAACTTGAACCCATTCCAACAATTGGCGCCTTACCTCTAATCTTGTTCCCGCCAATTGTTTAAATAGTGCCTTCTATGAATGTTCACTACCCAAGCCTCATACACCGAAATGGTCTACAAAGCCCATGATTTTGGAAAATACACCCAAATCTTGACAGGATACAAGTTTTTCTTTTGTTTCCAAGAGTTTTTACTTGAATACACAAATAGAAGCTTATTACTTATGAATACAGTAAACTAAATATGGTGTCTGTCCTGACCGACGATGAGTTAGCGCCTTCAAACGGTCTCGTCCTGTGGGCGCGCAAATGAAAAACGCTCCCGTCGTCAACGTGGTAACTCTGATATTAGGATCATAGATGAGAAGGCGTGTAGAATTACTGGGTCGGCATTGGCGAGAAGGCTACAGAAACGGCCATCCGTGTCATCGACAGAGAGGTTATCAAGGAAGTTATTGTTTTTCGGCGGATGAAGAGTTGCTCCAGGAGTTCAATGCCGGGAAAATCACTCATTACAGACATATCGAGGCGAAATCTCCTGAAACGCGTTATCGCAAGCCTAAAATTATCGAAACCAGTTCAGGTAATCAAGGCCTCAGAGACAGAATGTTAGATCGTATGCGTGCTGGGAAGCCGTCGCCTACGAAGGATTTCATGCGCTCCTACGCTAGAACAAATTGTACGGAAAAATTCAAATACGACCGTTCCCTGCGTCGGAAAGCTGGGATAATGAATCAGGCCGAAGGTATGCTCACATACATCGTTCGGGATCTCGCCATTGATAGGCTGCTCCGCCGGCCGGCCGCAAGGGAGCGAGCTCGCGGGCCGGCTGGCGGACTATGAAAGCAGCCATAAACTTTGGAACCCTCGTGAAGTACCGGACGGACGAAGGGAGCAAACTCAACATTCAACTCGAGCTCGACGTTGTCCCCGAATGACCCACAACTTGACCCGCCCCAATTGATCGCATTACATTCTCCCCAGCGGCAACTCGCTAGGAAACGAGGTCGGTCAATAGTGTTAACAAAAGTTTCGCAGCGCAGTCGGCGAAACCTCGCGTGCCCCTCCTGGCTCACCCCTGGATGATCGCGGAGGGTTTATTCTGTTCAATGCGCGCTCAATCGTTAATAAGCTAGCTGACCTCAACTTCATTCTCCACCAAAGGCCAGAGCAATTTTCGTTACTGAAGGCTGGTGTAAACCGCACTCTATCCATGACGCTATACTGAGCTATAATTCCATACATGAAGTGTAGCGGTGTAACAGGGTGGGCATCGGAGCCAGCGGTCGGTACTTCTCCTTATCCACAAGAGTTTTTCACACAATCTCCTTACTAAAAAAGTTCTTAGTAAGCCATTGTGAGCACTAGATTTTTTCGAATTCAGGATTTGTGGCGATAAAATTGCCTTTGTATGTACTTGCCTACAGGAGTCCCTCCTGCAACTCCGCTGTTTTTGCAGAGTTCATTGTATTTCTGCATCAGCTCTTTGCTGAATGGGATGGTCATATTATCATTTCTGGTGACTTCAAATTTCCTTTGATCGATTGGGGCAGTATGAGGGGGCTCACAGAGGAGTTTTTTTTTCACCACTGTCGCTTTCTCTCCTCCGCTTTTCCCAATTATTCAATCTCACACAAATGGTCAAAGCTCCAACGGGCTCAATATTTTGGATGTCGTTCTGGTATCTAAGCCAGAACATACTGAGAACCTTCGTGTACTTCCTCCTTTCAGCACTTCTGACCACAACACTATCGAACTCACTCTCTTTCTCCCAGTCCCCCACTTCTGACCAGTTCATATCGATGTTTCGCGAAGGGAAATTATGAGGCTATTATGTCTGAACTCTCGCAAATCGACTGGATTAAATTAAATAAAGCCTCCGGTAGCTCTGATATGCTACCAATGGCCCTGCTCACAGAAAAATCACCGAAGCATCCCAGACATGCACATGTACTGCAGAATAAAATTAAAAGCAATTTTTATCTTACCTGGTGCATAGCTCAAAATGTGTCACATAGCGCCGAAGTTGAAGCGATTACTTCTACGCCATCAACTTATGGAGTAAAAAAAGGTTCTATGCGGAAGAGATAAAAGATTTTCAATTACTGTAGAAAGAAGCTTAAAGGCACAGTTCACGATAATTTTGTACAATCCAAATTACGATGAAAAATGGAAGATTAGGTGGAAAATAGTGCGATGAAGGCGAAGAAACTGCGTGAATCGGTGTTTCCAAAGTTGAAAAAGGCTACGAAAAATCATTGAAAAGGGGGCTAGACGAGTGTGAGACCAGAAAAATAAAGAGGAATGAAGCGCTTGGACGGGCTATACGAGCTCATTTGCTTTGACAATAGATAAGTAAATAAATAAATAAATAAACATGTCTGCGCATGAGTTCGAACAAAAGAAGAGAAATAAAATTCAAAGTTGTGAAAGAATAGACTCAGACTTGGTACGATACCACGGCTGTGGCCCCGCCCCAAACCGAAATGTACAGTGTTAGGTGCTAGTTTGATCATGGTAAGGGTGCATTCAATGAAAAGTAAGAATGGGATGCATTTGCTCAGCTGTGTAATGTTACCAACTTTGTAAGCAATATTAGCAACTACGATTAGAGTTGACATGGTATCAAATTTGTTATCAAAACTGAACTTGCTGACGGAAAAGTCACCTCGTAAATAGTCTGAGTGATTAAATTGACTGGGATGGAGCAACGATTGACTCCAGTCGAAATGGAAGACTCTTGCACCTTCTTCGATTGTTGGACATGATCAAGTTCGTTTGGCACGATGCCACGGCCGTGGCCGCAATTTCGGTCGGCGTGTGGCTGGATTGCGAAGTGGAAGTTTGGTCTGATTGTGGCAATGGTAAAGTAGGGGGCTGGTAATTACGGTGGCTGAAGAAGTGTGGGCAGCTTGTTTGAAAAGCCGTCGTAGCGTGCGACAGTCCCAAATGGATCTACGACTGCTCTTTAGTCCCTTACCAATTACCTGCATACAATGTTTATGCTCGTTGTCAGAGCAGGGTTTCTTGCATTGTCAGTTATTTGTTCTTATATAGAGTGCGCCATTTGAGGGATTCTTGGGCTTCTTGGGCCGGCGAAGAGCTTGTCACACATTTTGTGCACATATGTGACTTCATAGTAGGACTATCCATAGCAGTTACCAAGAGAAAAGCAGTAGATAACAGCTAGAGCTTGTTCTGGCACCGGCTAGAACCCGCGGTCTCCACCGCTTCTTCGGGGCGGGGCTTAAGTAGGAGATTCTCTTCTCTGTTATACCCGCCACAGTGGGACTCTCTCTTGCTTCTACACCACCCGCAACCAGGGTGTTTTGCGTTCGTTGCTAATAAATATATCACTGAATCACCGTATATGCTCGTTCGCTTATCGAAGAGACTACATTCTCTCTGACTATATAAAAGGCGCCACCCTGCCGCCTAGACACCACATTTTTTGATGCATCGGCTAAAGCCGTTATAAGGTCAGCAAATCGTCTGCCCTTGGGACTCACTTAGCCCAAAAAACCGCAGACAACTGCTATGCGAAAAACAGCGTTACTGCGTTGTTGTTTGTTGAATTCCTAGTCGAAATTAACAGACTTATCTCACTTGATCGCACAAAAGCAGCGAACTACTTGCTAATTCCACCATACTTAGTTTATCTTTTCCTTGTTGAAGGGCAACCGCTCGGAAGAAGCGTACCTTTGCTTGCTAAATCACAGCAAGTACATTATCACTAATAAAACAACCGCTTGACAGCAGCGAAGTAAGTAGAGGGAAGAAGTAGAGATATCAATATGGCACTCTACTTTTACAAGAAACCAATTATTGCCAGCGCCACAGCCCTAGCCACTCTGTTACAAAATACCAGTGCTACGGAGCAAACCTAGAGTAACCAGAAAACGAGGAGGAACTTTACGAAAAGCTCTGGCGAATGTTACCCTTTTATCGTCAGCAATTAGTCGTATAAGAACCGCTGTCGAGACCATTCAAGAGAGAGTCGATAAAAAAGAGAATTATTATGCTAATGCAAAAAAGAATGATCAAAAACAACTTATTATAGAAGTTCGGGAAATTGAAAGAGAATCTCAATATCCGCAACATCTGGCGAGTGCTGAGGCTTTCATTCATATACGGAAGCTCAGTTAACTGAAGCTGAAGTAAATTTGACAAAAGCCCAGAGAAAACAAAAGTTACCTCCAGCCAGTGAAGGATCATCAACTCACAGTAACGACCAGACCAGTTGGTCTCAGGAAAACTCGGAGGATCCGACTTCTAGAAAACCACAACGATGCGGTCAATCGAACCGCCCAATATCAGCTTACCAAAATTTCATGGTAGCGCAGAGGAATTTCCAGAGTACTGGGCAGTTTGTGAGTCCCTCATTCACTCAAGCAATGAACTGAGCACAATTGAAAAGATTGTTCTAATCAAGGACAGCCTGAGAGGGAAGGCCGAAAGAGCCATTAATTACATACAGCCGATAGCAAACAATTATGACTGGATCGTGCACACTCTAAAAGATAAATTTGGCAACCGACCGGTCAACAGGTCAAAAAGAGTGCAGAAGCTCTTCGACTTGAAACCTGCCGCACAAAATGCAGGAAGCTGTGTCGATTGCTTGGACTCGATCAAAGCACTTGTGAACCAAATGGTCTCTACTGATTACGACATCAGAGCCACTAGCGATCCGATGTGGACTGAACAATCATTAAAAAACTCCCTTACACAGTAATAAAGGACGTCCTAGCAAAATATCAGGACGACAAAACTAATACAATTGGGAATCTCACAACGCTGTTAGAAAGAGAAAGATCCTCCAAACTCTTTGTCGAGGCACACTGTGGTTCCAACAGTGGGTAAACCAGGGAAACCAGGTCCACCGATGATTATAGTGCGCAAAGCCTAAGGTTTCCTTAAACCTGCGCCTTTTGCGGGCGCAACAATGACCATTCAGCACTGTGCAGAACCGTCACTGACATTCAAAGGAAACACACTATCGCCAAGGAAAACCGTACCTGTTGAAAATGTTTCAACGGTAATCACTCAAGTAATCAATGCAACAAACCTAACTGTCCCTGTGGCGGCCAGAAACATCATCAAAGCATATGCCTGGCAAGCAGACCATTCGGCATCAATGTGCGAGCCCCACCAGCAAGTCCCTGGCCGGCAAGAAATGAGACCAATCAACAAAAATATGGCAGCAGACCACAGCAATCTGATAGCAGGCCTAGCAGTCGTTATTGTAACGATGATAGAAGAACCCAACAGACCAACACACAAGTCATTCAAATCGAGCAGGATTAATACCGCTCGAAGATCGTAAAAATGAACAACTGATTCCTATGGCAGCAGAGGGCAACCTCAGGAATAACAAAAACAAAAGGTTCGAGAAAGTGCTCTTCTTCTTTGATACTGGAGCTCACAAAACCGTGAATGAGGAGGAATTAGCACACGACTGTGGACTTCCGAAACTCGTCAAAGAACCCTGTACTGTGCCAATTTACAAGGAGAGCGACAGGTGCCCAAAATTTAAGTTGGACTCGACAGATATCACGACCTCGTCATAGAAGAGGGAGTTTCACAGAGCACACCTTCATGATTGGGAATCACAAAAACCGTGTTCGGTCCAGCAATTTATGACCGAGGGAAGTTAGACAACACTACATAGCATCAGTCAGTTTCCTTTGGGTTGATAGCCACTCACGAAGGCTCAGAGGATCGAATATCAGAGAAACCTTTCGAACTAGAAGGGCTAGGAGTTTCTTCTGATTGCGACACTGAGAATAAAGTTCAGCAACATTTCGAAAGTTACTCAAAGTCAATAGCGTTCGATATAGGTCATGTCACAGCCCCATTTCCCTTGTAGTGCAATGTCTCAAAACCTGTGGATAATTATTGTGTTGCTATGAAGAGCGCAGTACAGAATCAGCTGAGACTTAGAAGGACCACAAAAATTAAGAAGTCATTAAACAAGTCTTCCAAAAACATCAAGATGACATTGGCACACTATAAGCCACGCTCAGTCGTGTGGCGCCCTCATACGGCCACGCCTTTGAAGATGATCTTTGGTGCCTTGTCCAAGGAAAAAGGTCAATACTCTTTGAACGATGTTATACGCAATCATTTGTGAGCATAATTCATAACATTTTAATTTCAAATCGCTTCGGCAAGGTTGTGTTGACCTGCGATATTGAGGCCGCGTTCATATAGTTTAGGCTTAAGTACGCACAAAGACTTTTGCCGCCCACTCTGGGTAAAATGTACCACGAAGCTTATTATGAGGTCAAACATGACGGAGAGCCGCTTTAATCGGTTACCATTCGGTATCGTTGCGCAACTATTATGGTATACTAAATATGGCGTATCTAGCATTTTGGCGCTCGAAAGGGACTGAATGATCAGCAGAAAGAGAGAAAT
Source organism: Haemonchus placei (assembly GCA_900617895.1). Taxonomy (NCBI): domain Eukaryota; kingdom Metazoa; phylum Nematoda; class Chromadorea; order Rhabditida; family Trichostrongylidae; genus Haemonchus; species Haemonchus placei. The sequence goes on from UZAF01016502.1 coordinate 74,199, forward strand.
CTGGATATGGACAATATTTCACTTCACCCACAATCTGAATGGCAGGTTCCCCAAAATACAAAGAGTCTAAGAATTCGTTCTCAAAAATCGGTATGAACCTCCGAGAGTATGTTTCTAATACGAATAATGACAAGGTGACCAGATCAAAGAATGACCGAGCTGCATCGGGTAAACGAAATTCTTAATGACGACCGCTTCATAGTAAAGACAAAATTCAAAATGAAGACAACGCTGATGAAAAGAGGTATAGTCAGCCAAATTGATTCTCTGTACGACCCGCTCTGTGTTGTTGGTTCATTATTAATTGGACTGAAATCTTTGGTGAGGAAGATCTTTACCACGCATTCAAGACCGGATGACCGCGTTTTCATGGAACTCCACAAAAATGGAGTACTTTATGTGCGACAAATAACGTTGTGATAACAATCCACAGAGTTCTTAGCGGAGAAAATAAGCTCTTGGAAGGTGTTTGTCTATGGCTCTTCTTGTGTCCAAGCGAGGAAGCTGTAGCGACATGGGTGAAAATGTAGTTGGGGGGTGCCAGCGCCCCTCCGTCACGTTACTTTGCGTCTTTGACCCATGTGGCAGATTACCCAGAGCGCGGATATGTTCTCTTAATAGTGATAGGGAATGAATTCTTTAACAAGGGGAGGAGCTCCGGGGTGGGTTAGAAGTAAGTGCAAGGACAAGAGAAAGTTGCGATAAAGTAGACAAGAGTGGAATGGGTTGACTGCAATAAAACGATTGCGACCGGGTGCTAGGGGAGTTGGGGGGGGCCACGCGGCGGCGCGGCGCCTTTTCATGTCTGCGCCCTCTGCGGCGAGATAG